>JAWPHD010019555.1:0-35219 GCA_037043455.1 Cyrtodaria siliqua | reverse complement strand
AAAAACGATATGGATAAAAGTATTTACATGTTTTCCAATAAGGAGATGATTCGATTATATGCCAACACCTGTTTTAACATTCTTCAAAAACGGAATGCTGTTTATATACATAGTAAATAGTAGTTCTGTGAGCATTATAAAGCATTTTGTCTGTTTTAAATTTCAGGGTATATAATATACAAATATATATATTGCTTAATACATGTTTGTTTGCTGTGGTATTTCATTATATTGGTTTATTTGTCACATTCAGGCAACTATGGTTTAAATATAATTATAATACACCCGCACTATATAGCCTAGTTTAAAATATCTCGTTATATTCGACGGTATATCACTCTAACGTGTGCAACGTTAGGAGAATAAGCAAGGAAATGCGAAAGATATAGGACTTGGACCGGGAACCAGGGGTCAAAATGGTAGTTGCCGAAAGTAGTCCTATATACAGTTGACAGTAGTGTTATTTGAGATGCTGTATGAATGAAAGGGCACCCCACAGGTAGTGTAGATTAATATTTTTGTGTAGAGAGAAGATTCCCAGATATTTTGCTGTAAGAATCAGGTTAATCAGAGCTGAGACAAGTGAATGGCACTACTTTTTGTGAGGTAAGATTTGACCTGAAGTCGTCAGAATCGATACCTACTTTCACTTTGAGCAAAATTCTGAAGTTGAAATCCGAAATTGAGCTTGATTTTTTGCTATGTCTGTGTTGTGCTGGCTTTGAAGATGGCTTACTAACAGTTTGAAGTATGACGGAGTATGATGGCATGTGTGACACCATATTAGGCTATAATGTAAGTCTATGGGAAATTAATAGTGCTCATGTTCCAGTCCAACTTAAGAAGGGAGCTAACTGTGTAGTGAAACCTATAGTAATTCACTTAATATTAGAATAGCATGTTGGGTTAAAGAAAATGATGTATTATTAGATAAACAGAATGGGTTTAAATATAAACGTACAATCGATCATAAATCATTAATCATTGACACAAGGAAACAAACGAGAGGGTCTACCTTTTTACGCTTTTATGACATGTTTGGCCTGTAATACTATTAAAACGTCAGTTTAGACAACTACACTATGTGGACTTGCCAAGCAGTTTGTGAAGTACTCATTTTCTTATTAGATAATTTTCGTCAGGTACGAAAATTCCGTTTATAGACAAATTGTTGGTATTCCTATGGGTACGAACTGTGCACCTCTCTCAGTTTCGTTGTATTGCTATGGAAGAGATTTTATGTTGAGTTTCATCCGATACTCAGGCAGATACTCAGGCAGATGTATTTGAAGCCTTTAATAACACCTCTAGATTATAACCTGGCGGGAATTTATTTATTTACACTGTTCCGTGTATTGGGATGATAATAGAGTAAGAGTGAGTTTTGGTGCACCCTAGAATCTGGTTTAAATCCGCATTTGTTTTGCCACTGACCGTTCCAATGCCGTAGTCCTATTGTTAACCTATCTGTGTTTGTGATGTCTAATATTGCCTTTTATTCATCTTTAAAGTTGTTCTTTGTTTTTGTGTTCATGTTTGTGGTTGATTGTCTTAAATGAATGGTACTTTTCCTGTTCGATTTTTATATCTAATTTTGGTATGAATGGGACAATGATATTAGCGATTGTCATTGTATTTTCCTTTACTTTTTGCCAATACACGTTTGTAACTTATTATTGACAAGGATAAAGACGTCATACATACCGCGAATACAATTAACCAAGATAATCTAAAATAACTGCATAGATGGACCTTGTTCAACGTTGAACCCTGTAAACCTTGTTAATATCGTAAGAAAAGAAGCCCCCCACCTTATCATCCATCGTGTAATATTCAAACCAACAGCTATACGAAGTATCGGTTTTAAACATATTGACACCAATCTCTAGAAAGACTGTTCATGGAATGCACACATTTCATATGTGAAAGAGAAGACATGAGCAATCATCATTAGTATCCGGAAATTCAAATACCAGCTATACCGGAAATCTTTTGAAATTATTTATACATCCTTTATCTGATCACTTGTAGAATAAGAAGACGTCATTTTTTAACAATTGTATCGATTATGAAAATCAAGACCTTGACAAAATAAAAATAGGGTTAACAAATTGATATATCTACATGATCTTAACAAAGATGTTTGGAGGCACTTGATACTCGTAGATGTAAACACAATTGTAACATGGTCGATGAAATTCCTTTTGTATTTCCAAAGGTGTAAATCGTTTAATTGAAAATAACACCTGTCAGAATAAATGCTGTACTCTAACTACCAGTTATTGGAAGTTACAGTATGGCAGATAGCTGAAATAGACATGCTACAAAGCAATTAGAGTATGGTCTCATCTCGTTGGTTACGCCTCATGTATATAGTTAACATAATTCTTATCGAGTCTGCTACTTTTGTGTTGTTGCTTCCACGAGATCCCCCTTTTCAGTGTTTCTCGATATTGACACTAGCGTTTGTTTAGTAGTGTGTGGCGGCTGTAAAAGGTCGCCCGACTACAAGTCAGTAGTGTTATTACTTACAGATCCTTTGGGATCAAACATTTGCGACTTTAAAGTAGAATACCGCTTAAGTCGGTGCTAGGGTGCGTGAGGCCAGAACAATAAATTGTCTGTGTTTCTGGTTACCCGACCGTCCCTATTTTTTGGCGCCGACCCTACAGTTTTTTATCTCAAAAAATAAAAAATAAAAAAAGAAAAGGACGAAAAAGCTGGGTACGAAACGGTAATGTACCAAACGATTGAGTACGAAACGCGCTAAAACATGGCCGCCTCCATGATGCACTGCGCGTCTGTTTTGGCTATTAGAATCTCAGAAAATGCAGCCATGGGACAGAGCAGAAGTTACGAAAAACATTAATCATGAAATGCTGCCAGCAGATTTGTTCTTCCAATACCACCCAGCCTCAGGAAATGATAAAATTCAATCTTATGTAAACTCGTAATGGCAGTAAATATGCGTTTTCAATTTATTTTATTCAAAACAAACAAGTTAGGAAGATGTCATGAGGTTGTTTTCCTTCTCTCCTTGCAAAATCACTACAAATTAACTACTTCACAAAGTTAAAGATACCTTTAACATCGCCCAAACCACATGGGCAAAAAAAAAAGAAAGAAAAAAAAAAAAAGAAAAGAAAATATTTACCGACCTACCTACCCTATTTTTTTCAGCTGAGTAACCAGAAACACAGGTTGTTTTTTTCTGGCCTGAGCTTTGTAGAACCTTATATAACTCTCAATAACAGACACTAAAACCGAGTTTGTTACCTTTCTCTCTTGATTGTGTTTGTTTCTCCCAATGGATCTCCTTTACAGAATTTATTTACATGCAACTTTTAAACTATTGGCACGATAGTTTGTGAATATCGCCTGTACAAAACCGGTTTTTCACGACTTTGATGAAGAGGAAATGTAACTGATTTTGTAATGAGATAGTAAACTTTGTTTATTTTCAGTGAGGAGTTTTAAGTCCTCGAGTATATATACATGTATATACACAATGCTTTATAATGACAAAACAGTATAAAAGCTATACACGTTGAACAGAAAATGTAGCATTCACAGAACACAGTCGTGCATAAACAAGCATTCAAAACAAACAACAATTACATGGATAAATATAAGCAAAGTATGCGACAACAAAATATAAAATGGTTAACAACAGGGGTACCGCCATGAAAGCCAGGTTCTGGCGTGAATTAATCATCTGCATATTTTCATTTCAATTGAACTGTAGCGTGTAAATAAGGAATCCGTCATCAGGCTGTATCCTCTAATAAACAAGTCAGCATTTACCATTGTCAATAAACCTGATATCGATATTAGCATTTTATCAAATAAAAATGACCTTACCTGACCGTGTTGTCTCATTTACCTGGAAAGTTTCATTTTATCAAATAAAAATGACCTTACCTGACCGTGTTGTCTCATTTACCTGGAGAGTTTCAATCTGCTAACTGTGTTTATTTCAAGTCGAAGGTATGTACATTTGCCTTATGTTTTATATATTAAAAATTTGTTAATTGTATTTGAATGAATATATTTAATATATTTGTTTTTACCAGGTGCTTTCAGTATAATCAAACTTATGTTTATATATTATACTACATACCTGTACATTTAAAAATTGTCTTTTTTTGTATTACATATTCATTCAAATTTAGGGATACTAAGTGTTGGAAGGTTTAGGTTTTTATGACATAAAATAATGCTTAATTAATTTACATACTTAGTGTAAAATGTTTAAACTAACTAGTACATACTCATGTACACTACATTAGTTGCACATATGCATTTTCTAAAACAATATAAACTATGCACACGTGTGTTAGTGACTTCATTTTCGTAAAAGATTAGTATCTTCGCCTAATAACGTAACATAATAGGTAACATATTTAAGATTTTGTATACAACGCAGGTCGGATGTTTGATACAATGACATATATAAATAGTTCGTTCTATACCTTCGTTTGTGAAGTATTCAAGTTATCATTGAATAATTTAGGAAAATTTATAAACTACACTAAACTGATCTTATAATCCTGGGCGCAGTTGATCGATTAACTTAACCGAGCGTTAAGTCTAAATTTTAAATCTCTCTGAATTTCTGATGAATGAAATTGAGCATGTGAAAGCATTATGTTAAGAAGAAATGGAAATTAAAAACGTTTAGTAGTACTAAACATGTTTTTATGAGAAAATGTACTTACAAAGTTTACACTAACCGAGGATTCAGCTAATCGATCTTTGAACAACTTGGCCCTGTTGCTTTATTAATTGACACACAGTTTAATGTGTTCTTTTAATGGAAAGCACATAAAGCAGATGTCATATTATGAATTTGAAAGTCCCTAATTTAAACAAACATACTTATAATTATGTTTTATTTTAATTAGAATTTAATGAATATACAAACTTTTTTTTTGAGCTTCTTAGATAATTCCGGTATAGTGTGTCAATAGATAAAACGTGCATGTGCTTTGCTTTCTTTCTTGTTTCAAATACGTATTCCAAACAATTTTATTAGGGAAGAAAGAACTCAAGTAGTCGTATCACACACGAGTAAAGTTAAGTCCAATTTGTTAATGAGGGCGGGCTTTTGTATTTTGTGTAACTTGCTTTTCGCTATAGTGTAAGGGTGTGGATTAATAACAAATCCGGGAAACATTGCGCGTGTTGTCTAGAGCCAACTACGCTATATTCTCAAAGGTAAACCTGGTGTCGTTATGACTATCCGGCCCAGTATAAGAGCCAGGATCTTTAAGGCGCTTTATAATTCACATTTTACATATGTAAGCAACATACAGATCACAATACATCCATGCTAGTTGCACATACACTTTTCATAAACAATAAAATCTATGCAAATAATTTGATAATGTCTTTCTTTTAATTGATTTATATATGTTATCACCTAAATTGGTTGATGGATATTTTTTAGGATACTTTTTTTAATCACATATAATGTTAGCTATATTTCTATATAAATGACTCGTGTACATCAATAAACGTGTTAAATAACAAGTGAAACATTGTTAATTTAGTAAGGACTTCGATTTGGCAGTTTGATTTTAAAATTATTTTGTTTATGTTACTATTTAATGTATAGTTACACGAACATATAGCCTCGGAATTAAAAATATATAATCTTAAACCACTTTATAATTATAACTGATGTTACAAATCGATTTGCGAAGGATCTATATAGAATTAGTTCAAATGGCATCATGTTTCTTGTTTGTCCAAACACAGACACTGTTCCTATTATAAGTGCTATGTCAACAAGTGCATTATATGATTGATATTAAACAGCTTTATTAAATATATGCTATGTGTTGATTTGGAGTAAATATAGGTTTTATTTTATCGAAAAGTGAGAAAACTTATATTTTCACGAGTGTTTTAGAACGAGTGAAAATATTTGAGTTGTCTTACTTCGAGATGGACATCAGTCATATATTCACGATAAATCTACACATATTTGTTATTATATACTCACAACCCGGAAACTTATGCAGAAAAACATATTTTCGGCGATGACAATGACTCGGTATGGTGAAATATCTATTTTTCAACTCGCCGTAATATATAACATGCTTGAACTATTATCTTAGTTTCCAATCCAATGATACTAGCTTTCTGAAAAAAAAAAGTTTTTGAAAAACATTTAACTGGCAAACTGAAATCTCTAAATGTCAACAACTCCTTAAGTACTATACAGATTTTCCAATTTTCTATGTTCTTAGTGAGACTATTTCTAAGCTAATAATATACACTTCTCAAAACTGCTAACTACACCGCTCACGTTTTGGGTTATATATATCGATGGGTTGAATGTTTTTCAATAAAATAAAAAGGAAATACCAATTCAATCATTTTTACATCATTTCATTTTATTTTTTTCATGGGCAATGCTAGAACTAAACCACAATAAGCAATTACAAACGACCCATGTAAACACTAAAGTCACACTTTTCCCATATCTACAAACGACCCATGTAAACACTAAAGTCACACTTTTCCCATATCTACATGTAGATATGGGAAAAGTGTGACTTTAGTGTTTACATGGGTCGTTTGTAATTGCTTATTGTGGTTTAGTTCTAGCATGTAGATATGGGAAAAGTGTGACTTTAGTGTTTACATGGGTCGTTTGTAATTGCTTATTGTGGTTTAGTTCTAGCATTGCCCATGAAAAAAATAAAATGAAATGATGTAAAAATGATTGAATTGGTATTTCCTTTTTATTTTATTGAAAAACATTCAACCCATCGATATATATAACCCAAAACGTGAGCGGTGTAGTTAGCAGTTTTGAGAAGTGTACATGTAACAGTTATTTTCTAAAAATGTTGTTTTGACATTTAAAAAAGTAGATCCGGCAGAGAAAAATAACGGTAAAAATATAAGCTGATATCGATCACATGTGAAATATAAAAAATGTAAATGTAAGGTTTTATTATAATCATTAAATCCACTATTTCACTGGAAAGTATATAATAAAGTTTATCTTCTGCCCGAAAATTGTGTTTGAAACTGAGCGTAGCAAAAAGAAATACCATTTAACGTGTACTACCAGTACTACAGAAGAAAGCAATACGGCACATTAACGATGAATCAGGAGCGTAGTCACGATTTGGTTTTTGGTACGCACCCCAACTCCCTCGGACTTAAACAGCTTATCATTTAACATGTTTGAGAACAGGTTTGAAATCATGCCCATTTATCCATATTCGCTTTATATTAACGAGTCAAATCGAAGTTAATCATCATAACATAGTATGAATATGCATTGATGCAGATGGGTCGAGTTCATTTTAAAATGTTCATTCGCTTATTTCATTTACAGTCGCTGCTATACCATAATGCATCAAAGGCTAAATGATATAACTGGTGTATTGTTTTCACATGTAACACAACCCCGAGACGCGTTCGAGTATTCTATTTAAAGTGATTCATCAAAATGTAACAATTATCGGACTATTTGTTGTATGTTTTTATTAGATATTGTTTGTAGCATCTTTACAGGTCAGTTTCATGCAACCATGCAGCCAATAAGCACTGTTTAAAGTACATATCCATGAACATTCATTAAAATGAAGGGTGTAGGGTAGAAAAAAACTTTTAACAAACATAGAAAAGGTCCTTTTTTTTAATTTGTAAAATGTATTAAACCGCATACAATATTTGCATATCGACACTAACCGTATAGACATGATTGAAGCGATGAACTCAAAGTCAGAGTTTACCTTAACACCTTTTTCAAAACAGACATAAGCGGCTTTTCGACATCTTTTGGGACAGATGTAGATTGTCGCTTACTGACATTTTTGCCAAACAAAGTATGCAAAGCCCTCAGAAATGAATAAAATTTACTAGATATACCTTTAACTGTATCAAACATGTGCATTACAGGCCAATTGTGTATACCAGGTGTCAGGTATGGCTAATTTTGTGTCCACAGCCCTTAATAAAAGAATTTGAAATACCTATTACCTCTGCAGGGTGGTCAATCACTAAGCATAAATTGCGTTACAATAAAACAGGATCGTATCATTTTCTGTGGATATGATATATTGTGTTGTTGCAAATCCACCAGATGCCTTTAATTTCCGAAGATTTATACCACATCACCATCAAATAAAGGTTGCGCCGTAAACCACAATTTAATTCAATTTATATAATAATAAAGAGCAATTTAATATAAACAAAGAAAACACACAAAAAACAAAAAAACAAAACAATCGAAGTCCGTGTATCGATGTTGCGTGAGTATGGCACAATAAACAAAAATAACATTACACATGCACGTGCCCGTTGGTTGAGTTTAATTGAATCTGCCCCTATTTATTCAGTCAGACATTTGTTTTAGTTTGACGTTATTTTATTAGCTACGGATATGTTGTTAAACACCTGTAAAAGTATGATATCTCTTGAACGGGTTCATAATGGAGAGATCCAGCTGGCCGGACCCAATATTTCTCTACAGAAGGTAGAACGTCCGTGTGCATGAAAACAGTAATTTCGAGTAATGTAGCATCATTGGGCAAAATGTGGCGGAAGTTTTGTTGATAGTCATATCTGCTGTTAACTTCAAATCTCTAGCAAATTCAGTGGTTCTAAAACAACAAAAAAAAGATCAATATTTTATAAAAACGTTTTATTGATGTTCATATATAAATATGAATACAGCCGAGTTCAATTTATTAATTAAAAGATCAATGCTTTTCTTTTCTTTTGTTAAAATTGACCTACTTACATATTCAAAATTTGAAATTATGGTCGGGATAGGGCAAACATAAATATCGTGAAGGATGACCTAGACAAGAAACTTACGGCTGAATATGCATTCTATGACTATTCAGAAAACGTGACACACCTGTTTTTTTTATCCTGTTCGACTTTTATATCTACTTGTAAAATTAACAAAACAAAACAAAAGGAGCAATATTAAATAACTGTTATGAACTAAGTATGAGCATTTAACGTCTAATCATGCTCTAATCGAAAAGTAAACCAAATAGTTAAGAAATAAGTTCTATTCAGAATATTCAATAATATTAATTATGCGTTACTGAACAAAAAGAAAAACACACACAACAAAAAAGAAATACATATTAAGTTTTGTTATATCATTCATTTCTTCAATTTACTAAGCAGTGTTTTTGATACCAGACAGATAAACACGTATATTCTAAAACTGGTGTTATGTTATTGTGCTAGACTTCGCAACGTTCGTCCTAAATATTAAGTATTAAATACCACTACTTGTGTATTATTTGCCTACAAATCTGTCGGGTCATGATCATTAAGGATGACACAACTATTGTTAAAATGGTCATGAAATTAGTTTGTTTTCAATTTTGTATTTATCTTGAAATCTTTAGGCATCTTAATATTACAGGAACAATAAGGGTATCTGAGAAACATGGTATCGATGGCATGTTGATATCGATTTGGGCATATTAGCCACCTTAAAGAAATATAAAAAGATCGGAGAGGGAAAGTAGCATTCAAGGAGGACAGTCAACAAACAAAACACAGAAACAAACACGCAAACAGACAAACAAGAAGGCAAAAGTAATAATAAATGCAAACGACATCACAAACACAAAAGGGTTTACGTTAGATACTTGTATTTGTCTTACCTTATTTCGTTTCGGGTACTAAAACAATTAGGTTAGCGCGTGTGGTAAGAACAATTTCTGAAAGTAAGTAGTTTTAAATGATGGTTCTAATTCATGTCATAAATATGTATTTCTTGGTAAATGGAAAGGAAAATTTAGCGGTTAATATCTCTCTGATAATGTTGAACCAGAATTAATGTTGAACCAGCATCCGAATATTGATGCAGATGTAAAGCAAAACACTGTTTGGAAAAACATTTAACATTTATTAGAGTACATGGTTATCTTATTAGAAGTGAACAATGAGTTCGGTCCTGGAAGAAATGTTGAATAAATCCTTTGGTCTACATGTCACATTCGAAGAGGAATTTAACAAATAATACTTTAAATATATTGTACACATTGTGTTTAATGTTTGCTATTCACGATGGGCAGGGAATATCAGATTGGTGTTTAGGTATAATAAAATAGGATTATTGCTGTAGTAACTAGTAACTTGTTCTGGAAGTTTGCATTACAATGAGTATGTAAATGCCAGATCAAGACCAATCACACAAGAGGCGGCAGCTCTAGTGTGATATGGATTTACACAGAGAGATGATAGAAACTTCCAGAAGAAGGCACTATAGCAATGATCGATCGTTATGTTTAAGGACATTTTGTACGGTTTTCCCCTATTTTTTCCTATGAACAACTTTATTATGATTTGGTACATAGCTAGAACAGTCTATCCTAAGCATATCTTAGCTTTACAAGAAACTAATATGTCACCAATTTGGTTTCTGAGATATCTCAAGATAAATATACGACCCATATTCCATTTTTGGCAAATTTCCTATAATTTCTGTACAACCTAAATTGCAAAAACCAAGAAATTTAGTAACAAAAATGTGAATTACATAAATGTCATTCAAACTCAATGTTCTATGTACATATGAGGAACAATGTATGATATGATATGTTTTTCAAATATACGGTATTGTTGCTTGACTTTAGTGTATCAGCCAGTAACGTCATTATCTAAACAGTTAATTAGGTTCATAATAATGAAATCTAGTGAAAAATATATAAGTTTGAAAAAGTATGTTAGTTGTGTAGATAGTCGCTCTTAGAAAAATATGCACGAAACAAATGCGCATAAACAACTTTAGGAAATGCCCTTAAATCATATTCTTACTCTGTCTAATTCATTGAAAAGAGCTAATAGAAAATAACTTCTTTTTTTTTCATTCTGTCACTCACCTGAAATATATTTACAATGTATGCTAAATTGTTTGGATAACTGGTGTAAAGATTATCAGATGGCTGCATTGTTCATGCATTCAATAGTGATGATGCATTGTTAATGCATTCAATGGTGAGGTTGTACATTGCACGCCGTTATCTTTGTACAATTGGCTTGAATTGTTTATGTTCTGCAGACACGCATATTTATTTAGACATTGAACATATTTCTTAATTTTAATATAACTTCAAACATAGTAGCTCAGTCTATACCCCTCTGCCTTTAGCTATATTCTATACCCTGTAACCGCGCGGGTGGGAAGTGCATTAGGTAAAATCCTTGTAAAATACAATATTAGGCTTGCTGTTGATTACAAGGGTGCAATACCATTCGGAATATAGCGATACGATTTTGTCTTGGTTTAATAAAGTACGAACCCTCGGAGGTGGAGGTTGTTGGGATAGTGTGTGTGTGTGTGGGTGGGTGTGTGAGTGCGTGTGTGTGTGAAAGTTGTCATTATTAAACAACGGCAATGTGTACTAAATGCTTGTATTTACTACATTAGCAGGTCTTCAAAATCGGGTAACCAAACATATGTTAAAATATTTTTTCATGCTGTCAAAGTTATAGATTCAGCACAATTGTTGCTTATGATTGTTATTAATCAGTTTCCTTTTAAATATAATTTCGTGTATTACCAAAAACATAGGTGATACATGTCGTTTATGATGCCTAGCAGTGCATACTTTCAGGACGTTCCGGTTGAATGTTTTTTGTCGGAATTGCGGGACAAGTTTTTCAATTCTAAAGCTTGCCCACTCAAATCCTCCTAAGTTTTTCATCTGATATCCATGAAACCTAAGTATCAGTATTATTTATAGCAGCGCATATTGTTTCGGTTAAAAAGATAATTGGAGGAGGTAAGGGACTTTGCAATTTGTTGCTCATTGTAGAACTAATTAGGTATATTCTGTTTTGAACAAGCACGATTTCTTATTAACAATTTTATGTTTTGAATTATCTGCTAGTGAAACATTTATCTTCCTGCTTAAGTAACACCTAAGTTCAGTTTATAGAGGGCAAGAGTGTTTAGGTAAATAGGTGAATGAGCTAAGATTGGGTTAATAATCCTGAGAAATAAAAAATCTTAGCGTCTTAGATAATTCCAGTATGTGTCAATAGATAAAAATCACCTGTGCATATGCTTTGCTTTCTTGCATTTTTTATATTATTATTATTATTATTATTAATTATAACATATTATTATTATTATTATTATTATTATATACTGCTTTACAATAGTACAATAATACAATAATTTATTGATTATTATTTTTATTATTATTATTATTGTTATTATTATAATTAGTAGTAGTAATGTTATTATTATCATTATTATTGTACAGTTTTACAATACATTTACAAAATAGCAAATTTTAAACTATTCCAATAATAATGATAAAGAAATAACTGACAATATAAGTAAGTAATTTATTTATTATAGTGACATGTGCAAACACATATATACTAGTTATACTCGAATGGCTAATACACCCGGCCCTACGGGCCTTTAAGGACTCACACCACTATTATCTCCCTTGAATACTCGTGCCCTACAGATGAAGGAGGTAGATAAAAAAAACAAGTTCGCTTTTCTACATTTTACAAGATACATTGATTTATCTTTACCAGTTTCTAAATCTACAGCATTTTAGGAAGAGATCACAGAAAATGCATGTTGATATAAGATTTCTAGCTAATTCTGCCCCATTTTACACATCAGGGGTCTAATCACCACGGGGTTGTATTTTTGTCTAAATTTTGATAGGTGTGACACCTATCAAAATGAAATTAAAAAAACATGAAATTAAAAAAAGTTCAATCTGGTAAATATTTGTTAAATGTGTTTTAAATTGCAGATATCGGATCAATGAAGAATTTAAGCATAAATACATGTTGCAAAATCTGTTTTATCTCTATGCCACGAACAAAAACATTACAATGGGACCCTATGGAAATTAATTGTGGTGTGAGACGTATAAGTCACCTGTGAAATCAACAAAACATGATTATATTATCACATGGCTATACAATAATGATGAAAATGATATACAGTTTTAAATGTTAGGCCATTATAAGCTACGTGTTGCTAATTATAAATCGCACGTCTCCTTTGTAGATAAGCTTTTGCAAGAAACGTAAAAAATATATCTAAATTTACTGAAAATAGTAAAATGAAAATATATTAAATGAAACGTCATTGATAGTGATAATTAATACTAATTATACCAACAACTATTGTCTAATATTAATGACAATAATGATACCGGTTATTATAATGTTAACAACTCTACCTTTCTAAACACTACACTTTGGTTGATCGGGCATGCTAAAATACTTACGACTACTCGCACCGTTTGTTTATTGTTATTTTGTGCCGTATGTCAAATGTCTTATTTAGAGTATTTATTGTTGCGTGATGATATATAGAGAATAATTAATGGGTATTTTCATATCGCACCCTATATCAGGCCTGAGACGCCATATTAGCCCGAATTAGGGTGTGATATGAAAATACACATTTTTTATTCTATTTATCATCAATTTCAGCTTTGTCGAAATGTCAAATTCAGCCTACTCACTACGCTGTTTTCCAGGGAGAAAACAAGTTTTTTATTAATAGATCTAGTCCATCCTGATGTGCTCATGTCTATCGCGTAAGTGGTACACAACATTTTATTTTCCGAAACTTTATTGAAAATGAATTTGAAATATTCTAATCGAGATGAATTGTCATAAGTGGTTATTTCATCCACGGATAATGAATCTATAGCCAATAATCTGACGCGAAAACAGGATGGAAAAGTAACTAATGAAACGCAGACGACAAACCATCCTCGTGACAAATCCGTGTTATTTCCGTTTCACTCTGGTAAAAGGATTCGCTCCATTACTTTCCGCTATTTATTTTTTATTTATTCTCTTATATGGGTAGTTGTATCTTATATTACTAATTCGTTGTATTTAAAAGGTATATGTGCATATGGTATACACAACTTATACGTCTACATTTTTATAACGACATGTTAGAGAATATAGCCAGGCGGGAATTTCCTTGATCCTTATATTTTCTCTCATGAACAGACGATAAAACCGAGTCAGTTACTTTTCTCTCTTGTTTGTGTTTGTATCTTCTAAGGAATCCTCTTTTCAGTATTTATTTACGTGCAGTTTTTAAACTACTGTCATGATAGCTAGTGTATATCCGGTTTTCACGGCTTTGATGAAAAGGAAATGAAAGCATTTATACTCAAAACTGATTTTGTAATGAGATAGTAAATGTTGTTTATTTTCAGTGAGGAGATTTTAAGTCCTCGCGTATACACAATGCTTTATAATGACAAACTGTATATACACGCTGAACATGAAATGTAGCATTTACAGAACACTGTCGTGCAAAAAACAAGCATTCAAAAACAATCAAGAATAACGAGTATCAATAGAAGAAGAAGAAGAAGAAGAAGAAGAAGAAGAAGACATTTTATTGACTTAAACTATTACATAGTTTTTCATCATATCAACATACATCTTACAAATATAATTTGACCACAATAACAAGATTAGTACAGGTTCATTAATTTATGAATTAATATGAAAAAAAAAGAAAAAAAGTGATATAACATGAAAAAAATATATAGGCAGATAGGAATCAAAATCTAATATTTAATACGGTACAATAGAACCATAGTATTATAGTGAGGATGAACGAGATTATAAGTTATTTATTATGGTACGTCTTAAAGAGAATGCTTCTGAGATGTATTTGCTAAAATTGATAACATCTTTTTTGTTTGTTGACTGAAGGAGAGCAATGAATTTAAACATACTAGGCCTATGGCTATACTATCGTTATATATATTTACTTCTGATTGTATTTTAAACAGGACATATATACGCAAAATGGAACTCGTCCTCTATGTCATTAGTGTTACATATTTGACATATCCGTTCATGTCTTTCTAACCTTTCACGAGAATACCTCCCTGTCTCGATCCTTAAACTATGAGAGGACAAGCGTAATCTGGTTACAACACTACGATCGCGCCTGATATGCAATACACCTAGATAATTATCATATTCAAAATGGTGTTTAACAGATTTGTACAGAGTTAACACTGTATTAGTTTCAAGGTCGGTTGACCAGTTTTGGACATAATTATCTATTAGTCGTTGTTTGTATATCGGTACAAAATGCATTGCATTTAATGAGCTTGGTTCAAGCCATGCATACATGAAACCACTACTATTTAGTAATGACATGACTTTTGACACCCAATTTTTTATCCCTTTTCACAGTCAGATTGTGCGCTTTCATACACGTGTGTTATAATAACGTGATCAGTATTGACCGCTCTTAGCCAGTATTTAATGATACTAACATGTCTATTTATATATAACGGATAAAGGCCAATTCCCCGTACACCGCTACATTACTTGTCGATAATTTTACACCAAGAACTGTTTTCGGTTTTAACTCATATTTTTTTATATTTATTGATAGAAGGTTCATAGCTTTACGTCTCACAACACAGTTAATTTTACTTAGCTCTGCATATGTAGTAGGACCCCTCTGGACCACTGTAGAAGATAATGAATTTTCTTAAAAATATTTTCTTTGCGAAACTTGATGTCTGTTGCGCGAAATATCCAGCTAAAAACACGGGGTTGACCAATTTGCTTTTTTTTTAATATCAATAGTTTAAAGAGACCCTCTTGAATTTTCATTTCACTGACCTTTTTAAATGTATCACTACCCAGTATTAGATTCTCAGATCTGGGCTCAGAAACATTCAGACCTTTAAGCGCTTTACCACATACTGTATGTTGGTTAAGCGTAAACGACCCTGTATAGTTCAACACAACTCCTAAATAGTTAAAGTCATCGACCACTTCGAGAAAGGTACCGCTATAAGACCAATTTTCAGTAACTCTGGTTGTTCCTCTGTTACGAAAAACCGCCACTTTAGTCTTATCTGTATTTAACTCTAGGCTCCATGTTTCACAATAGTTATATAAGTTATTTAAACTACTTTGCAGGTCTTCTATACTTGTGCCTATTAAAATCATGTCATCGGCAAAAAGCAAAGCATGCGACAACATAAATATAAAATGGTTGACAATAGGGGTGCCGCCATGAAAAGGACAGAGGCAAACGGGCACTGAAGGTTTAAGCAAGCTTCTAGAGTGAATTAATCCTTTCCTATTTTCACTCCAATTAAGCTGTAGATTGTAAATAAAGAATCCGGCGCCATTATATCCATAATAAGCTAGACAGCAATAATAGGCAATATAAGTATAAAAAAATATGTCATGTATAAAAAAAAACTACGAACAAAAGAAAGTTTAGAAAACCACAAATTAAGTATTAATCAATGACTTGGAAGAAGACAAAGCAACAAATTGCACCGGCGCATCATATGAAGGGTGAGGAAACAGTGTACAGATTTAATCTGTTTAAAGAAGGCCAACATTCAGCCATGTGTGCAGCTAAACTGATTCAAATATTCTTTGCATTACAAATACCATTGTTACTTTGAATCTATTATATCACTCTTATCGATTATGTGCATTGTCAAATACAAATCGACCTTAGCTGTATATGTTATCTCATTTGCTCGGAGAGTTTCAATCTTCAAACGGCATTTTTTTCAAGTCAATGTTAACTACGATTGTTGTATGTTTATATATTTAAAATTCGTTAATGTTATTTTAATGAATGTATTTAAGATATTTGCTTTAACCAGGTGCTTCAGTGTAATCAAACTTGTGTTTAGATATTATAATACATACTTAGCCAAATCAAAATGGTAGTTGTTTTTATATTACATTTTTATTAAAATTTAGAGATACCGAGGTTCTTTTATATATATAATGAACATATGTAGATACTTACTGTTAGAAGGTTTAAGGTTTTATGATTCAAAATAATGCTTAATTATCTTACATAGTGTACAGTGTTTTATCTAACTAGTATATACTCATATACAATACTCATATACACAAAATTAGTTCTAAATAATCTATCCGTAATACAATATAAATGAATGTCATGAGATGATTTATTTTGTGTGTGCTTAATAGATACTAGTCACTTATTCGGAAATTACATATGTTGAACTATTTCATATGCTTGACAGTTTCATATAGTGTACTAATTATACCTACACGGAAAGCATTTATAAATTAGTTTCACCTGATAACATTAAGTATCATATTTAAGGTTTGGTATGCAACGCAACGATTTTGAAATATTCAATTATCATAAAATATCAAATTGTATACACAACTCATGCGTTTAATTTGATTTTTCATGCAGATATGCACTTTTCTGCCTAATAAAGGAGTGACCTAATAAATTTTGCTTTATTAGGCAAGTTGACCAATAAAGCAAATCAATGCGGAATCCCTCGGCGTTTATTGTACGTAACGTTATCTGACGTCATGCACGTAACGTAATGCTGCCTGACGTCAGAAAACAAACAAATATCAACAACATGGCGGCGTCCTCGATAAGCGTAACATTCTGAAAAAAGGTAATAATAGTAATTCATACAGAAAATGTGGATAATCTACATGATAAATAGAATATTATGTCAGTGCCTTTTACTATCAAGTTTATTAGGCTTGGCACGAAAACGAAGAATGGCTCGGCAGAGCCTCGCCATTCTTCGTTTTCTAAGCCTCGCCTAATAAACTTGATAGTAAAAGGCACTGACATAATATTCTATATATAATGACTTGCTAGAGTATATAGCCAGCCGGGATGTTTTTATTCACACTGTTTCGTTTTATTGGGATTACAATAGGGTGGTAGTGAGGTTTGGTGACCCTGGCACCTGGATTATAACCACAGCGGCTTTTTTGCCGCTGGTCGTTTCAAGGTAGTAGCCCTATTGTCAACCCGTTTGTAATACCTGTCTTGCTTCTAATTAACATTGTATTTGTTGTTTGTTTTAATTTTCATATTTGGTTGACTGTGTTCTGTGACAGCTACATTTTCTGTTCGACTTTTACACCTACTTTTGATGTGAAATTTAGTTTGGATACTAATGTTGCTGTTATTTTCTGAGTTAATAGTTACGTGTACATCTTTACTGTTTGTGTCTTATAATATTTAAATTATCTGGTCCTTTATAATATTTCACAAGCTTACTCAACACAGCACAATTTGTAGATATGTGTTGCCGATCAAGTGTTTAGTATTCTACTATTGTCTTGCCAGGTTATTACTTAAAATGCAATGCATATTTTAATACGATTTGTTTGTAAAATCAACAAGCTCAGGTGTTCGCATATTACAAACCGGTTGTTTGACAATAAAAGGGGAATCGTTTTGTATGGTCGGTCGATCTATATTGTTTGTCATTATCTGTTCTAACGATATTATATCTTACTGTATTATTAAACGCATCAATAACTTCACTCTGGCTCGCAGGTAACAAACTCAACATAACATCTGTTTCATAGCAGTACAAAAACAAATCAGCGACAAGTGGCGCACAGTTAGTACCCATAGGAATACCAACAACCTGACTGTAAACAATTGCACCTATCTTATAAAGATGTTATCGAGAAGGAAAGATAACGCTCTACAAACATTAGCACAAGTACACAAATTATAATTATCAATAGGGGCGTTTGTAAGGAAAGCCCTGACATTATTACAAGCTAGAAAATTTACCTTCTCTAGCAAATGGTGAAGTAATGTATCTTTGATTAGATTATGTGGTAGTGTAGTATATAGTGTGGAAAAGTCGTATTAGGTGCTAAGAAAAGAGGCATGACATGCTTACACCGTAGTTTATCAAGGACTTCTCCAGAGTTTGTGATAGGCCAAAACAGATTGATTCCTGAGTTTGCAAAAGCCTTTGAAAGTCAGGAAGTCAATAGTTTCGATATATTGGTCGTGGTACATGAACTTGAATTAGCAATAAAACGTTCTTTATATGGAATTGTGTGGAGTTTGGGTATCCATACTGAGAATGCCACGAAATAAATGTATTAAGACGCAAGTGTCATACATATGCAAATGAAGACCGAAATATCGCTTGGTCTTTTCCGTTCAGCTTGGCGCATATTCGAAAAAGCCTCGTTGATATATATATGTCACTAAAAAATCCGAGATAACGTAAACCTAACGTCGCGTTTCACACATTACGTTGCGTATAAAAGAGTTCGTGTTTCACCTCTTTACAAAATTGCTGTCTACGCCAACTTTTTAACAAACCAACAACAATGTTTTGTATAACATGCATTATTTTTATAAGCTGTCACAAATAATAAGTTTATGGCTCAGATCTGGGTGAATTTGTAATAAATAAAATAGTTTCAGCTAATAAACTTGCGTAGTGTTACAGGTTTAACTCAACCAATCGTTCCAGGTTGTATTACACGTGTGTAATACAACATAATATTAAATGGGTGTTCGACACTGCTAACAAGGGACGTTATGTGATAAAATATAATATTATTAATATAATAATTTTATATAATATAGTATAATAGTATTAATATAATATAATATTATTAATAATATAACAATTTAGTATAATATAATATTATTAATAATATAATATAATATATTCTAATACACCCGCATTATATAGCCTAGTTTAAAATATCTCGTTATATTGAACGATATATCACTGTAATTTTTGCAACGTTAGGAGAATAAGCTTTGCGCATTGCGCATTCCGCATTGTAAGTATGCAACGTTAGGAGAGCAAGCAAAGCAATGCGAAAGATTTGAGATGTGTGCGTTATTTTCACATTTTAGGGGTATTAGAATAGAAATAGAACATCGTTTACGGTGAATTATCTATAATATATCACGGTTTGTCGTTCAATTGTATACAATAATTTCACGAGCCCAAAGGGCTCGTGAAATTATTGTTTACAATTGAACTCCAAACCGTGATATATTAAACGATAATTCACAGTAAACGATGTTCTATTTCTTAAATATAATATAATTGATATAATATTATTAATATAATATAATGTTATTAATATAATAATATAATACAATATAATATAAATTATTAATATAATAATTTAATATAATATAATATTATTTACAATATAATATAATAAAATATAATATATATAATATAAATACAATAATATTAATATATTAATTTAATATATTAATATAATATTATTAATATAATACTATAATATGATATAATATAATATAAATAAAATAAGATAAGATATTATTAATATAATAATTTAATATATTAATATAATAGTAATTAATATAGTATAATATAATATAATATAATACAATATAATATAATATAAATACAATATTATTAATATATTAATTTAATATATAATATTTTTAATATAATAATGTTATTTATATAATACTATACTATAATATAATATAATATTATTGATATAATAATTTAATATAATATAATATTATTAATATTATACAATAATATAATATAATATAATATAAATAAAATATTATTAATATAATAATTTGATATATTAATATACTATTAATCAATATAATAATATAATATAATATAATATTATTATAATAATTTAATATAATATAATATTAATAATATAATAATATAATATAATATAATATAATATAAATACCATATTATTAATATATTAATTTATATATATATATATATATAAAAGTATTAATATAATATTTTAATATACTGTTATATAAATAATATAATATAATATAATATAACATAATATAACATTAATATAATATTATTAATAATAATATAAAATAATATAAACTAATATATTTTAGGCGGACACATAAAAAAATGTACGCAGTGTGGCAACCTTGTAGTTAATAATAAGTGATTCATATATAATGCGGCACGAAAGTATATGTGTATTTGGTAACATAATTTGACATTCTTCTATATAGTATGTTCGTTTGTGTTGGATTTGCGGTTCACTATCAGTACTAATCGTGCTACACGGCAGTTGATGATTATTTGTAGATGTAGTGTGTGGTTCCACATAAATTATACGATCGTACAAATTAACACTATTCTGATGCTTTTAGTAATACGTTAGTCGTTTTACTCTCAGTTTGTGTAAGATTAAACAAAATGTATATTTTCGAAGATAAGAACAAGATCCGTCAAAAATCGTTTTTAGCTCCGAGGGTTAATCTACGACTAACGTCACGACAGCACTCTCCCTCGGCGTTATAATGTCAGAAATTCTAATACTGAATAAGTGAAGAAGTATATAAGAAATAAGATATAAATATTAAGTTCTCTCATAATACACAGTACTAAGTCGTGTTTAACGTTTAAATACATATACATTTGGGTGCGCATCAGAATTAAATGTAAATATACGATAAAGTTTAAAGTAGCTTATCCTCCAAATAATGGCAAAATTGCACTACAAAACCGTTTATCAAAACTCTAGCCAGGCATTCACGTCATATAATAATGTATGTAGAAGTAACGTTTCATTTACGCGTTCTGAAAATACTCGTGATTGAATATGCGCAAAATGAATTATGAGTTGGTAACTCTTAATTCGACGCTTCGGTTTTGGGGTTTGACCTGGCTGGTTAAAGCCATATTGTGTTAATATGCATGTAGTTTGTATTCTCAAAATGGGTAAATTATTTAAATTATTTATATACCTCGTCGTCAGTAGGTTTAGAAACATATGCTGTTGATGGCGGGATAGCAACTTTACATAACAATATACATATCAATGTATGGGATACGCGCTTTGATATTCTGATGTCGGTGTATTTTGTATTATTTTAGAGCGGGAAACAAATGTGTGTTCATAAATCAGTGTCATGATCGGCATGCCTATGACGAATATTTGTGTAAACCACTCGGACGGTAAACTTGCACAAGATGTGTGTGTGTGTGTGTGTGTGTTATATTGCTTTCCTTTCTCATGTAGCACATATCTTTGAGCGAGGACCATCCTTTTCAAGGTAATAAGTATATTTGTCAAAATTATCATGCAATATAGTTTTTAAATGACTTAGTTTTAGTCAACAGCTATTCACCTATCATTGTTCCACGGATGAATATGGTGAAACAATATATAGCTAATTTGAGAACAGTCCTGATCGAGCTTACCTATCTCACACTGTCCTTTATGGTCTGTACAATTAACTGAGAATTATTTTTATGCCCACGATCGAAAATGGTCATGAGGTATATACATGTATTGATCACTTCATAAGTGAGTTTATCAGTCAGTTTGTACGTATGTCAACTCTTATCCTGGATCTATTATGAGGTTACATTATGAGGGTATTTGTAAGAACTTTTAACGTTTCTTTCTACACATTGTGGACTGATCCCCAAAATGCGTAGTTTAAAAGCTGTAAACTTGTACGCAATGTGGAGCAGACACATTGTCAAAAGAACAACACAAAAACACAACACAAACTGTTACAAAAAACAACGTGCGTGGTTATTTTACGCAAGTAATGCACTAGAATTGATTTAGACAATGTCGCTCGACCAAAGCCAATCCATTACTCGAAGTTCAACATCAAGTGTTTGACAATCCGACATCATTAAGTACTTAACAGACTTTTGCGTTCTAAGATATTTTGTTCTAAATTTCTCTAGGATTTGTTTTGGATATGTACAAAATCTAAAACAAAGTGTGATGTTGTATTAATTGAATTGCTTACTATGACCATGGATTTCTTTTCATTAAATTGCGTTTTCTGGAAAGTCTTATTTACAAGCAAAAAATAGTTATATTACCTTTCACATAATGGCATTAAAGTTGCGGTAAACAGAGGCATGGCTCCAATACAACAATGACCCTACCGTCAACTGTCAAATTAGTATCTCCTACCAGTTTCCTCTATAAAAAGATAAAATGGGCTTTACTTAGCACATGTTAACACTATTTAAAATCCTGTTACTATTATTATTTGAAAAGATGTTGTAAAAAACAGTTGTAGAGAGAAAATAATAAAATACACAAAACAGTGATTAAAAAGGGAAATAACTACGTAAGAACATCAGGCAGGTGAGATAACTCAGGGACACCAAATGACACCGCAAGTTGCAAAAAAAAGAACAACATGAAAATAATCCGCATGCAGTTTAGTAGTAAATTATCACAATACAGATAACTCGTCCAAATGTATATGAAAAGCGTTTTCCTTGACACATCTGTGAAATAATAACCATAGCTAGATTTCGTTACATTTATGTCATTAACATGTTATATCGAAACTGTAAATTAATTCCATTGATTTTTTTTGCATAGTTGAATTCATCCCAAAAATACAGTATATTAATAAATATGTAACTGCAATCAATCAATCAGTCATCAGTCAGTCAGTCAGTCAGTCAGTCAGTCAGTCAGTCAGTCAGTCAGTCGGACTGTTAGCCAGTCAGTCAGTCAAGTCAGTCAGTCAGTCAGTCAGTCAATAAATCAATCACTGAGTCAATCACACAACATTTTTAAAATCCGACTTCAAAGCAGAGAAATTTTAATGCAGACCATTCGGATCAGAGCGAAACAATTGGCAGCATAATACTATACGTAGTGCATCACAACATGCCAACAATAAATTCAGTACAGATCTGCGAAACATATCAAGGCGACCGCGTACACAGGCAATCTTTTCCATCAGCAGAATTTAATGGTTTATTATCACGTGAAATTCACTTGAACTATTTTATGTTTGTAATGTCATATATTGGCTTTTATTCATCTTTCATTGGTAATTATTGTATTAATGCGCGTTCTTTTGTACTGTGGTCCTTGGATGCTACATGTTCTGTTCGACTTTTATATCTACTTCAATCTATGATCACGTGAAATGTGCGTGCACTGCATTTTGTTTTATTATATTTAAAACTATATTCGCACAGTTTTGTTTCTTAGTGCAAAATAACATTGATACTTTGAATATATTACCGATTTTGCTTTTACTTCACGTAATTTTTTAATTTACGTAAAATAAGATGCAAAAGAATGGAACGTGAACATTTTGTTTGAAATTGTTTTCCCTATATAAAAAACAACAACAAAAAACGATATACCATTAATTGGATGCTTTTTATTTAATATGGCTTGACATTAGTATGAACTGCGCATGAACAAAAATCAAGAGAGGACAAATTGCCTGTGTAAACACCGAATAAAGAGGAGAATACAATTAATATAACACTGGACCGTCTCATTCAGCAAACACCAAGCCCGAAACAATTCCGTGTCTCGACAAATGTGTAACTGCAAACGACAACTCTTTCCAAAAGACAAGCAGGTTTGAAAAGGAAGTGAGGCAATGTTAAAGCAAACAAGGAAGAGCGACTACAAACGTACTTGATGAACATTCTAAACAACCAAGACATACCGCACCGGGTTTTAAATGTGCAACTCTGCAGAAGTGGATATAGTGGTTTGGGGTATTTTTCTAATATAGTCAATAGCTGAAATAAACAATTTGCTATACAATAACATGCCTATTAGAGGTCACATGAAGCTATTCCTCATGCCATGAACATGTGTTTATAATAGTGTCAGTACATATTATCCATTTGAAACCGACCGAGACGAGAAACTGACTTCCAGACACAATTTATCGACTCACTAGCACATACTGTTTTGGCAGATATGATTCAAGTATCCATGATGCGCGGAATATATGATTCTTCATGTACACTCGTATGCATTGACATATGGGCTGACAATTTAAATTGTGTTTCATTAGGTTGTTTCATGGCCTGAATTCCATATCGATTCAGGAAGTTCACTATCAACATTGTACTCAAAATAATCTAGTGTGGTCAATGTATAGCACCTTTTCGTTTATGCCAAAATTCAACTTAGTAATTTGGCCACGCAAACTGTAAAAAATCTGACACGTTGACCAGGTATGTCTTTGCCATCCATTGCACCTTTCTAGTTTAGACTAGAATTTCTACTCATCTTCTACACCCATGGAACTTTCATATTTTGGTGGCAGTGTCATCTAAAAGGTGCAAATCCAATTTCAGACTGTTTTCAATAACAATAAACGTACATGTCAGCAATTATTAAAACTATTTAAAGCCGAAAAACACACTACTACTTTTTATAGCGCAGGAATTATCCTACCGTGGGTTCAAGGGAGCTAACTATTTATTTACATGTATATGCAGTCACACTTCGGTAGTTTTATAGTTTAGTTATTTGCACAAAATATTAAAACAAACACATACATATACATCTAAATGCACAAATGCAGAAATTCAGTACGAGGAATGTCCTATATAAATACTAAAAATAAGATCCCCTGGAAGCAACAAACACAACAAGAGATAAAAGTAGAAGACTCGGTTTTAATGAGTCTGTTCATGAGAGGTAATGTAAAGTGCAACCCCTCTCACATCTCTTTGCACCGGCTTAAGTGATATTCTACTTTATAGCCACACAGATTGGGCTTGTTGATCTCATAGTACCAGTAAGTAATAACACAACTAATTTGTAATCGAGGCGAGTTTTTACGACCGCCATGCACCACTAAACAAATGCTTGTGTAAATGTCAATAAATACTGAAAAGGGATCCCCGGAAGCAACAAACACAAACAAGAGATAAAAGTAGCAGACTCAGTTTTAATGAGTCTGTTCGTGAGCGGTAATGTAAAGTGCAACATCTCGCACGCCTTCTAGCCCCGGCTGAAGCGATATTCTACTTTAAAGCCATAAAGATTGGGTTTGATGATCCCAAAGGACCAGTAAATAAATAACACTACTGGTTTGTAGTCGGTGCGACCTGTTACGGCCTAAACCACAGCAACCAAAGGCACCATACGTATATATGAGTGGCTAGTATTGAATGCAAAAGCAATAAGACCTAACTGTGGACATTAAATGGCCAGATATCGTTACCAGAAGTACACCTGGTTAGCACTATACAGGTCCTTCCTGGAAAATCATAGTTACTTGTAATTAAAGACAGTAATTAAAACAAAAAAAAATCACCTCGTTTTATATGAAACGAACACATTTTAATACTTCTAAATACATATATATATATATATATACATTGAAAAATAAACTCTAAAAGTAAGTAATCGAATCATACAATACATTACATCCGCAAACATTTTCATTATCCCTCAGTGACATTACATATATAAACTACCTTACCTGGATAGTTTATTGTATTCACGCAGGGAGTTGCAATCTGTTAACTGCCCTGTTTTCAAGTGAGACGTACGTATATTTGCATTAGGTTTTAAAATGTTTAACACGTGTTTGTGTTATTTAACTGGATGTATTTAAGAGGTTTGCTTTAAATATAATTATGTTTAAAATACACATTTATTCCACTCAAAAATATATTTTTGTGATATAAAATAGGTCAACGTTGCAATTGTCTGAAACATACATTTTCATTAAAATATAGAGATACTTTCTATTAGAAGATTCCAAATAATGAATAATTTAATTCACATATTTATAAATAATAGATAAAAGGTCAGATGTTCAGTACATATATAACACTTTTTGTTAATAGGAAGTGAAATATTCAAGTAATGCAATGAAGGTTGTCGTTGCTATTTTGGCTGGCGTGCGTCTAAAACGTCTTACTAACAGAAGATGAAACTGCTGTAAAATGCTTAAACGATTTAACTATTGTTCAAATCACAAATAAATAATTTATTATTGTTATATGCATTTTATCAATTGTTTAAATTGGTGGGAAACCACAGAAAACAGCGAAACGTAATGTTTAACTGCGTTAATACAGCAAGACAAATTATATTGGTAAACCGTAGACTTGGTTTTTATTGAATTATGAAAAATGTCAATGACGCTATTCTAGCCAGATAAAGGTAAAATCGATTGCAAACCGTGCTTCGTCCAAAGCTAACAACCTGTTTTCACAACCTGTTATATTCGGGGCTTCTTCCTAAGTATCTTGAGAAACACCAGCTAAAATTGGGAATTCGTGTAGCAACTGGAGATTTAAAATGTTCTTCGTTATTCTACATTCGATGTAAATGTATTATTGGTGCAATTAAACAACAATTAGTAATATGCAAAAACAATTGGCTTAAAAATGTTCAAACAAGTATTAACAAGTATTATTAACTGGACACCGCGCGTTTAAAAAAAAATCGAGATTGCCTTTTAAAAAACTTACTTATGTTTACAAATAGACAAGACAAACTGAATTTATATAATAATTTAGTAATGCTTAATAACATGCAAAGATCCATATCAATGATCTGCTTAAACAATAGCACGCGGTTTATTACACAGTAGATGTTTTGATCAACGGAATTAAATAGGTATTGTTTTCATTTTTAAAACAATTTTCAACAGATAATATTGTCTTAGTGGGAGAACTAGACCCTTAAACGGATTGTTTTTTTAAGTCTTTCTTTTGTATCTCTTCGTCGAACATATTTGTCCTTTTGTTTAACGGTACCGTAAATTGCGGACGTTTTGTTTGTAGTTTTCGATTAAAAAATAATTCGGTTGGAGATAACGTACTAGAGTTTCACATACTTCTACAGTTCATGAGGAGCTGGCTGAGTTCGGATCAGTAGTTTTGACCTGACGCCGTTGCTGTTTTGATTGAATTCACCAGTGGGTTCATAAAAGCGGCAGCCGTAGGGTTTGTCATAGGGTTTAGTGGTATTACATTACGATTTCTGAACCCGGTGTCCTGTTAAAACTGTTACATTTGTTTAGAAACAGACAAGACAGTTGACATAGTATAACCATATTTATTATTTCTTAAATAACACGCAACCATGCACAATATATGATCTTCTTTATCAATAGCGTACGATTTATTACACAGTAGGTGACTCGGATGTATTGACCAACGGAATTCAATGGGTATTCATATCTGATCTTCCATTGTTTTCAATTTTAAATCAGTTTGCCACAGATACTACAGAAGTACAACTTAGTGTTACAAAAAAGAACCTTTGTAGAAACTAAAGGTATTTAATGACTATAAATATAAATACTCTATGAGGAGGATTTACTATCGTGTCTGACAGTTATCGAGAATGGGGTTGTGATGTTTTAATAATAGTGGCAAAAGTAGATACGACAACACATACGACTCACAATATACGCCTAACACATTTTTTACATACACAACACTATGAGTTCAAACACGTACACAGTTATTGCGCGCGTGAGTTATTTGCAAACTAATGCCAAAATTAGTTTTAGATGTCTTTTGAATTTGTCACTAACTATTTCCTTAAATAATAACAGATACACTAATATATAGAGAATATTATGTTAGTGCCTAATCCTATCCAGTTTATCAGCTTCGGCACGAACAAAATGAAGCCCTCGGCTGTAACTGGATAAGATCAGGACAAGATCAGGCACTAACATGATATTCTATTTATCCTGTTGGTCGTTTAAAATGATTTAATTTACGTTTTGTTTGCATTTCCCCCCCCCCCCCCCCCCCCCCCCCATTTTTTTCCGTTTAAAAGTACCCTGACGTCATCAAAAGGTTTTATCTCAGGTACCCTGTTTCTCGGCAGAATTATACAGATCGACATGATAACGTTAAGCAAACCTAAGCGTGGTAATGATACAGGCGCTTGATAGTATTACAGTACATAAATAATTGTTTTTGTAATGTAATCGTTTAATGGCTGGCAAGCGGTTTTGTCGATATTACATAGCTGGTTAAACTCGTATTATATTCACACTTATATTCTCGGATAGTTTAATGAAATGTCTTACAGAAACGAAATGTCTTGCTGTAGTAATGAGATACGAATACAATATGGAACTAGTTTGCTTTTTTTGTACGGATTACCCTCCCTATATCAGATGACTTATTGTTACATGGGGGTCAGCACTTGTTTTTTGCTTTCGCGTAACCTAAATTCCTCCTACATGAATGAGGATGTTCATTTTTAGCACAGTGATTGCCTATGATGTGAATATGACAATAAAGTTTTTCGAATTCAGTGTTTGTCTCCTGGGCCGTAAGTAAGGGTAAAAGGTCATCAACATGAACATTAAAGCTACTGTAATCATCATGTATTAATGAAAGGTCTAACATGCCGTTAGTATTGATATACTCATACAATATGTAACTTGTTTTTAGATTGTATTTGCGGAGAATCCTACCCAGGGGAGATAACTTATAGTCATCTTGGGGTCAATAAACACTTGTATTGTTTCCTTGTTAACTGAACTCTTCCTACATGAGTTGATGGATGTGTTGATAATCGGCATAGTGACTATCAAATAATGTTTTGACTCCAGCGTGCGATTCTCTTGTGCAGAGGTCAAGGTCAAAAGGTCAAAATAACCAAAATGAACATTACACCCTCAGTTTTTAAAATGCCTAATGAAATATCTTTTAATTCATGTTGTTTGCTTGCAACCAGAACTCGTTCTATGCTTGTTGAAGTAAAGTGTTACTTTTTGACACAGTGATTGTCTAGTATGTGTGCATGGCGAAATCTGGATTTGCGATGACTCCGATCGACCATGCTCTAATTATACATACATATTATAGGTTAAGTGCATATGCCTTTATAAAGTGGATGTCGCACATGCCACTCCCGGAAGTTTTTACAGTTGACATATTATTATATACTTATTTGGTACACAATTATATCAATTGCAATACTAGGTATACTTTTAATTAATCGCCATTTAAATATAAATAATTCACATATTGACTGTGTTACTGTATTTTCAAAACAGCACATACAACGAAAACATGTTTATTCCATTGATGGATATCTTACTTTATTTTGTGATGTCTTATTTGTGATGTCTTTATTCATCTTTAAATTTGTTCTTTGTTTCTGTGTGTGTTTGTGGTTGACTGTGTTTGTGGCTGCTTTTCCTTTTCGATTTTTATATCTATATTTATATAGTCTGGTAACTTGATAATTATATATTAATTTGTTTTAGCCTGACAGGCACGTAATATGGCAGAAGAAGGGAACACATTACCCTCGCAGTTCTCTATAGACGAAAGCAGTTACGTTCCTGGCACGTCACGACAACGGAACTCTTCTGAATCTTCAGTTTCACATTCACAAGTTGCGGAGAACACTCCATTGGGACCACCAACTAACAGTTCACCCAATGAATCGTTGGTCGTGTCATTCGAAGATTCAGATAGTAGGCCTCGCGTCCATCAACTAGTTCACAGAGAAGTGGTTCCTGTTTTTAATACGCCATTTAATGTAACGTGCGTAAGGAGGATAATCAATGAACAAGCGGTAATTGATAACGTTCTTCCTGTTCCTGCCTGTACTCTATATAATGGTATCAACAGCCCATACGTATACAAAGTTACTTTCCCGGAATACAGAGACAATGCAATCAGGATGAACAGTTTCAGTAACTGGCCACTTGTGTCACCTTCACCGGAGATACTAGCTTCTGCAAACATGATTTATTTTGGTAAAATAACACTCACTAATATATTTTAATCTACAGCTTATCAAATGGCATTTATATGCATTCGTTCATTCTTTAAATTAATTTTGAATGGCTTCTTAAGTACAATCTTTTTACAAGCTATAAATAGGTAATTCGTTGTTATATGATTGTTCAGGCGAAATAATATATATATCTATTTGGATAAACGTTTACGCTTCTCCATAATCTTAAATTGCGTAGTACATGGGTTCATTAGAGAAACATGACTTATAACAGTATTGTACATTTATTTCTCAAGACAATTTTATGCAAACTACATATATATATTAAATTATCGAAAACAACTCTGCTTCTCGAATTTTCGGTCCCCTGACCTTCTTCGGGAAAACGAAGTTATTTTACAGCCTACATTTTTGGTTCGTCCTTGCCATAGCATGGACATAAGATGTTATGGATTTTATGTCCATGCTATGGGGACCGAAAATTCGAGAAGCAGAGTTGTTTTCGATACATTATTGTATATAAATTCCCTGCAATGGAATATACTGGAATATATACATATATATATATTTAGATAAACGTTTTCGCCTCAGTCTCCATAATCTTAAATTGCGTCGTATAAGGGTACATTGGAGAAACATGAATAACAGTATTGTACATTTATTTCTTAAGACAATTTTGTGGTTTCATTTGGTAAGCAAATGTAAATATACATCTTATTAATATTATGTGTTCGTTCATTCCGTTCATATAAAGTGCATTATGAATTTCCATACAACTAGTATCTATTCGAGGTATATGCCCAATAATAAATATTCACAATCAAAAAGTCTTCGTGCACGTGGTGCTTAACATACTTTTCTTGCGATGAATTCCCTTCTAAAGTGTGTTTAATAAAGCTGCGTATATTCCCTCTTTGTTTATTTAGGGGAGATAGAGACCGAAGACGGAACACTAGAGACAGATATAGTCTACTGTTACAAGTGTGGAGCCTCTATGTGCCGATTTGCACCTACTGACAATCCCATTGACGAGCACAGAAGACTGTTTCCATCTTGTTTTGAGGTAAGTTGCTTTATCTATAAACATCCAATGTAAGTTAGTATTGTTGTTGTCAAACGCATTTGTCTCACCTGTTTTAAATGTCGACCTGCTAAATGAGATCTTTGGTTAGCATATCATTTACAGTTTGAGAATACGGGTTAGAATATCACTTAAGCCGGTGCTAGGAGGCGTGAGAGGTGTTGCACTATACATTATCTCTCATGAACAGACTCAGTGTGGCGGCCGTAAAAAGTCGCCCCGACTACAAAATCAGTAGTGTTATTACTTACAGGTCCTATGGGATCATCAAGCCCAATCTGTGTGGCTTTGTAGCACTAAGGGGTCGTATGCCATGCTTGGTACATTTATTAACAAGGTCCGGACTTCGCGTTGTGATTTCCATAATTTATTGGTACATATAAAACTGTCCGAACAATTACACATTCATAATATGCTTTGAACATCCTGTTATATATATACATATCTGTTTCGAATAGTGGTTTTCAATACTTCCATTTGTTAACTACTTAAATAGTCCCTATTATTAAATGTCTTAGGTTCACAAAGTATAACAGTATTTAGAAACGTTCAAATGTCCGAATCCTCAAATTATTATGTAACGCTGAACAACTGCCCTACTATACTAGCTTACATGGTATAGTTTAACCTATCCCACACCCTGTCCTAGACTGCGGGGATCCATCTTGTGGATACAAGACCGACTGACTATTGAAACTGCCTCTTCACTCCTCAACTACTGTCTCTCTACTTTCTACTCTCTTAGACTTTCTGTGCACTCAGTATTATATTAGAAGATTCCCCAGACTACCTTTTGGCAGTTAGTCATGCCCCACATATGGACATCACCTGTGTAGCTACAGGTTAACGCCATGGTGATTACATCGTTGTATGCATACATAACCCACAAGACATTTCGGCGAATGGTCTCCCCTAATATGGCAATACCTCTTAACTCACAGACTTCATAGTTTTCCAGAAACTTCCAGAGAAACTAAGTTTAGAGCACATAAACAATAACTGGTGTTCAGATGATTAAACACGGATTTAGCTGATATATTTTGAAAACTCCCATTGCATGATCATTTAAGATAGGGATTAACACGGGTGTGCTTTGACTATAATTGTGTTACATGTATAACTGTTATTAGGTTAAGTACAATGGCAAGGACGTAGTGTTACAGCTTTAAAGTAGAATTTCACTTCACACTAACTCTCATGAACAGACTCAGTAAAACCGAGTCTGCTACATTTGTCTCTTGTTTGTGCTTGTTGCTTCCAAGGGATCCACTTTTCAGTATTTATTTATAAGAAAGGGCAGATGATACTTCATCCGTATATAATTCTTTAGACGGTAGTAGAATATTATACCTTAGTGCTACGCACATCATCTACATATAAAGAATAGGTTTGATGGATACATAAAGCTGAAAAATAGGATAACGCTCATATCGTGTTAGTGTAAATAACAGTTTTATTGGTATTATATTAAATTAACATCTCTCATGTAATGTAGAAAACGATTATTTTGCACAATGTACCATGCCTGGTGAACAACATAAAGCTAAGAAAGAACTTATTTCGTTTGTTTTATATAATTGCAGAAAGACTGGAAATAAAACATCTCTCAGTCACGTTGAAATGGTATGACGCAGTGGTGATACATGCCCTCCCATAATCATGCATCTGTTTACTGGTCAAGCGCTATCGAATTCGACATGCTAAACGTGTAACGCGTGTCTCACAGATACACCTAGATACAGTGGATACTACAAACACATAGCATGTGAGAAAAGGACATAGTGAGTTCGCGAATTCATACGTGTCAAACGTTTCGCCCGCAATTTCTGCAGAGTTAAGCAATATTAGTTTGATATGGAAATGCCTTGCTTGTAAAACATGTACCTCTTTGGGATGGATTTGATAAGAGAAATATATTATTCCGAAGTATGTTTATTTAAACGAAAACATTACATTTAATGGGTGTATATTATACTAAAAATATCAAAATTGCAAAACGTAACCTCAAGTTATAAACTTGCTTTATTCATTATTTGATCGATTATTTGTTAAAGTAACCCGGCCTGTCTTTGAATTGTTTCTTAAAACCTAGCCAGTTAATAAGATATTTTTAACAAAATAATGTCTAATGAAACGTTGATATTTAGGAAGATCCCACAAGTAATAAATGTCGAGCTTTTATTTGGTTCTACTCCGTCAATTTTATTGAGTTATGGCCATTTTGCAACTTGGTCCTCAAATCTTAGCTTGGAATGAATTTATATTTGGTGCATAGGTATATTTGATAAAAATACAAATACAATTATATATGATGTTAAATGATTAATCACACCCTTATAATTACACCATTTTTTATTTTACATTTATATTCATGTGTTGTGTATCTAACTGTTGTGAACATTAAATATTTCAGTGTGTCCAAATAAAATTATAAATAAGTATAGACTTTAATATAATTAACCGCATTTGTATATAAAAACATGTCTTGACCTACATGGATAGTTAACAGCTACCACGTCCTATGGTATCATTTGTTATTTTCAAAATGTCGTATTGGCGAATATACAATATATTGTATTTGTTTGTTTATTTTTTTAGCTTTCACGCCTAATTATGTATTGATTAGTGTTTAATCCCAGTCAGATTCCATCCAGTCAGACGCATGTATTCCTTGATTGGTCTAAGCAGGAGGTTTGAACAAAGCCAACTGGTGTTTATCGTATACCTGTTGAAATTTGTTTTAATGTGTAGGTATATTTGATAAAAATACAAATATCATTAGTTCAATGATGATCCCGCTTTGTTACCTTTAACACCAGTTGTTTGACCTTAACAGCGTTGTTTTTCGGTATACTTTCCGTTCACTTTCAACGTGGAGAAATTCTATAATTTACATTGTATCGTTCGTGAAAATTGACTTTGCATTTCCCCATGTTTTATAAATATATAACCTGAAAAAGGTAAGTATTGAAAGATGATTTAGTCTTACATAAATATTATAACCATGTCTGATTAGAGTAGAGTGAGTTATCTGCTTAATTAAGCGTACTCACCGAAGCTGTAAAGGCTAGCTCATATACATTTTACAATAATGTACAATTAACCTCTTATTTACTTTGCATTATCTTCCTTGTTCATCAACCCTTGTGAAATTCATTTTAGTAGTACGTACAGTATGTTAAAAAACTGACAGTTTGAATGTGTAACTAATTTATTGATTTGAAGACGAAATGGCACATGTAAAGAATGGACATTCACATATTCAGTTTCGGTGGACATGTATTCCTGTATCATGTATGTAAGAGTATTTGATGTGAATAAAGGAATACTCTTCTCAAGTAATGATGTTAATTAAGTAATAACGCAATTTCAATTACATTAACATCACTTTTGTTTCTTTGCTTTTTAGTATTACATGTATTCTCCAAAAAATCTCAAACTTCATATGTAGTTTATGGTCGTAATAAATATTTCAATGTGTCCAACTTAAATTGTAAATATGTAGACACTTTAATATACTATATTTATTTGTATTAAATTAAAAATGTTTTGACCTACGTGGATAATATCAACAGCTTCCACGTTCTTTGGTTTCAACTGTTTTTCAAAACAATTATGTGTCCTATTTCATGTCATAAAGCTCCCTTTTTGCGAGTATACCGTATATTGTTTTTTGTTTTTTTTGTTTATTTTAGCTTTCATTATGTGTTTATTAGTGTCTGATCCCAGTCAGACGGTACAGTATTTTTACTGGACTGAGCAGGAAGATTCAATAGAGCCAACTCATGTTTATCTTGTCATACTTGTCTGGGATAGTGTACATGATGACATAATA
>JAWPHD010019554.1:0-35222 GCA_037043455.1 Cyrtodaria siliqua | reverse complement strand
AGGTTTTCTTTGTTAAACTTGTTAAAACGTTTATCAAAAGAGGTTATGACCCTATCATTTTGCAACGTACTGCATGCTTGGTGGTGGACCCTTTTACAGTTCGCCACTCTGCTTTCCTCTTTAATTGTACGATCACCTGACAGGCTGTGGACCCTATTATGACGCCTTCCTAAAGCCCATTGGGACGGTGGCGTTTGATGTTTGTCTATAATCTTTCCTGTCGTGCCCTTAATGGTTTATTTTCTTGTTGCTCTGGCTTCTGCCAAGTCATTGAGTACCTTCATTGTGGCTTTCTAGGCTATTGTTTTTTTGTATTATATTTACACGAGCATATTTGTGTTTTACTTATATTGCCTATTGATGCTGCCTTGTTGGTTAGAGATTAAATCATGGCGGGGATTTCTTAATTTACACTTGACAGTTGGGTAAGTGGCCTACTTTGCCACTGACCGTTCCAAGGCGGTAGCCCTATTGTCAACCCTTTTGTGTTTGTGATGTCGTTTGCATTTTTTATTACTTTTGCCTTTTCGTTTGTCTGTTTGCGTGTTTGGTATTGTGGTTGACAGCTTGAATGCTGCTTTCCCTGTCCGATATTTGTATCCTTCTTTACAAAGGTGATCCTTTGGGAGCATTTATGAGACTAAAGCAGCAGACTCGGTTTTATTGAGTCTGTTCATGAGAAGTAATGAAAGAAGCAACACCTCTCACGCCCCTAGCACCGGCTTAAGCGGTATTCTACTTCCATGCCACCTATATTCGGCTCGTTGGTCCCAAAGGACCAGTAAAAATAACACTACTGATTCGTAGCACGGGGAGACTTTTTACAGCCGCCACACTGCACTAAACGAACGCTAGTGTGAATGTTTATAAATACTGATAAAGGTGATCCTTTGGGAGCAACAAACACAATTAAGAGAATAAAGCAGCAGACTCGGTGTTATTGATTCTGTTCATGAGAAGTAATGAAATAAGCAACACCTCTCACGCCCCCTAGCATCGGATTAAGCGGTATTCTACTTCAATGCCACCTATATTGGGCTTGTTGGTCCCAAAGGACCAGTACAAATAAGTCAAATAATGTACGAATAAGGGCGTATTTTAAGGTTTTATAGATATATTTTATATAACCGACAGTTTCTGATAAGAACATTAGTTTAGTACCCTTCAGAATTTCCTAAGGCTAGAGAAAACGTAGAGTCAATCCGAAGTGAAATTTGATTTAACCGTGTAAATTCCTTAACACATTAACCATAGGGTGCCTCTAAATAACTCTTTATTGCAATATTAGCAAACAAATACTGAATAGGTGATCCCTTGGAAGCAACAAACACAAACAAGAGAGAAAAGTAGCAGACTCGGTTTTACTGAGTCTTTTCATGAGAGGTAATTATAAGATGCAACACCTCTCACGCCTCCTAGCACCGGCTTAAGTGATATTCTACCTTAAAGCAACACAAAATGGGTTTGATGATCCCAAAAGACCAGTAAATAATAAGACTACTGATTTGTAGTCGGGGCGACCTTTTACGGCCGCCACACAGCACTTAACAAAAGCTAGTGTGAATCTCAATAAATAAATAAATTAAATTTGGTGGTTTGTGTGGATGGATAAAGATGTATCTTTCATGTTGAGTCGTTCACGTTACTGAAGCCTTTAATGACACCTCTCGGTATCTGGATGACATATTGAACATTGACAACCCTTTCTTTCCAATTATGGTTAATAATATTTATCCTAAAGAACTTCAGCTTAACAAGGCTAATATGTCTGATAATAACGCTTCTTTTCTTGATCTAGATCTCTCTATTGAAAATGGTGAAATTATTAGCAAAATCTATGATAAGAGATGATTTTAATTTTGACATTGTTAATTATCCCCACTTAGATGAGGATGTTCCCCGAGCAACTTCTTATGGGGTCTATGTGTCTCAACTTATTCGTTTTTCAAGAGCTTGTACTCGAGTTGAGGACTTTAATATTCGTCATCTTTGTGCACACTAGAACCATAGGCTAGAGATTAAAACGGGTCGTTGGAAAAAACAATAAAAATACCAAGAGAAAACAGAAAGTTCTCTTGGAGATGAATATCATTTTTTATTTGAATGCACATTATACAACGATCTGAGATCTACATTGTTTAAAAAGTACTTTTCAAAAAACGGCAACATGTTCAAAACTATAGAATTATTTTAGTCAGAAAATAAGCAACAATTACCAAACTTAGCCACATATGTATTTAAAGGAGTTGAAAAAAGAAAAAGTATTATCTGTGAAAACTCTCAAAAATAATTATGTTGGTGTTTTTATTTTAACACGCTCCGTGCAACTTAGAGTTATAATGTATCATGTATGACACAATTCAGAGAGAAGCTGTTAAACAACTGTATTGTAATACTTAAAATTGTCATATCTTGAAAACACTTGTTACTAAAGAATAGCGCATTTCATGTTTGACATTGTTAGATTAATATAACATTGTATTTGATAAACATGATTCTAAGTAATATTTATATAACACTGTCATATATTGATATATTAGAAATGTTTGTTATAAAAGTGTTTAAAATTGTGCTCAAGAGTCATATATGACTTATTCCATAATATGTTTGTACTTTGTAAGGTTTATTTGGGATGGTCTCGACATAAAAGTTCTTCTTCTATGAATAAACAAAACAAACAACAAAAAAGGGGGGAAATATAATTTTATAAAATAGTGGGGTAATAATAATAATGAATAATAAATAATGAAAAATGAAATAAATATATATAATAATAATCGTAATAATCATAAATATGTCCAAAAAAAAATATACCAATACGTTATTAATATTTCGAATAGGATTTTATTTTCATTTGTGCTCGCTTCCCAACTAAATTCCATTATGTTTATTTCGCTCTTCGGGACATTTAATTTTATTAGATACTGGGACCATACGCCGTACGACATGGGGAAGCAAATAACTCCATGTCCACCGCCGTATGCATGCCATCTTAGGGATGGTTAAAATTGTGTACCATTGATTTTATTAATATTGAGTTCTGCTCAATCCGGGGCTAGAGGGCGTGAGCGATAGCTTGCATATTTCACTACCGCTCATGAACAGTCTCAATCAAACCGAGACTGCAATATTTCGTATGTGCCGTGCTCGGCTGTTTCCAAAGGTCCATCATCAAACTCTTTTTATACAGTGTACGTTTATTTTGTTGTCATAATCACACTAGATAATGCGTCGTGGAAAGCGTCAGCGGTTGCATGTAATGTCTCCCGGTGTGAAGATCGTTCAGCAAGTCAGTGACGTCACAGATCGTTGAGTGGCTCGTTTGGTTGCAGAAGAGGCCGTACAAAGACGTTAGTCAGGTAGAAGAACAGATGTTGCACTGCCTACGGAAACAGGACTCGTTTTTATACACTTTATTATGGGTTTAAAGTCAGTGGTCTTTTATACATTTATTATGGGTTTTAAGTCAGTTGGGATATAAATAATAATAATAATATTAAAAAAAAAATTAAATAAAATTGGCTAGGTATGTTTTTATGGAATGATTTTTTACACCACTTCCTGCTGTTGTAGATAATGCAAAAATCACCAAGTATCATATTTTTCACCAGGAGTCTGCAAATGCAAACTGCATGTTCATTGGAGATGGTGGTGGGTGATGTATGGCTGTAGATTGTTCACACATTTCCTTTTTGTTACACATTGTTACTGCAAACAGTTCACACTAGGAAGTTTAAATGAATTCTACAGTGCTTAGACTACATTTTCAATTAAGTAAATCAATTTGCAATAACAATGAAAACAATAATAATAATAATTATTAATTAATGAGTCCGCCATGAGGCAATTAAAACTGTAAATAACATTGAGTCACATTAGAAACATATGATTACTGGACTCACGGCCTGCAGGTAAACGAATAGCTGAATGCTATTATAATATACTTTTGTCAAAAATATTAAGCAAGTAGGATAAGGTTTTGCAGGTTAAAAAACTGTTTACCTCGTGTCCTGCAGAAAAAACATCACTTTTTTCAAGGCAAACATTTTAGAAAATGTGTATGCTTGGGATAACCTTGTGGTTGACTGTCCTCCTTGAATGCTACTTTCCCTGTCCGATCTTTTTATATTTCTTTGTGTCTCTTTAATCATTTTTTTCAGCAGAGCTAAATAGAATTCTTTTCTCATTATCTACATGTTTACTGCATATATTATGTAAGAACTTTTATGGAAACCAGTTATATAAGAATAATTTGTTGGACACCACCTAGCTGATGGAGAAATGTTGTATCAATCCATAATGTTAGCCGGTTGTTGTTATCATCGTTGTTTTAGATTCTGCTGTCATTATTTAACTCCAAGGCTGTTCGTGAAATTGCGTTTTATGATGCTAACCATGTAATCGGAGTGTTTAGGCAATATGTTTTCTTACTGCTGATAAGTACATCTTACCAGTTGTTGATTTCATCTATTTTACCTTGCTGCTGTTGACTGTTGCTACGAATAAAAGTTGTTGATCTGACAATGGAGGCAATGAATATTCATGACCAAGAGCGGAAGGTGACGTCATACCGTCCGTGCGTGCGGAAATATTGTGTCGGATATGGCATTATTTTAATTTTAATTAATATTGTTTAACAGTTAAAAATTATTCATGCCTCAATTGTACTTGCCTTTCTTTTAAATTGACTGTTTATAAAACATTGTATGCTTTTCGCCTAGCGATCAATTTCACATTTATTCAGTTTGCCTACAATAATGTTTTCATTACAGCGGCTTTGTGTTTATACTGATGCTGATGCAGATGATGCGTAATTTAAATTGGATCTCTATCACATCTTTCAAGGCTTATTTTGTTTCTTTATCTACGACATTTTGCCTTATATTTCAGTTCGTGTAACCATCAAGTAGACTTAATACCAGTCAAAAGTTCCTATTTCGGTATCGGATGCAATGTGTGGAACAGGTCATAGAGTCTTCCAGTGTTGGTTTGTACAGATCCCTTGTATAACACTGCTTCCATAGTTCAAAGCTACACACAACATGTTCTCCGACCCGATATTGACAAGGAGTCTCATCACGTCAGGCATTTTCTAAAACTACTATACATTAATAAAGGTATTGATTTCATTGAAATGCCTAGTATTTTTCAAGATACTCATGTAGTTAATTCTATACCAAAATATTTATAATATTCCGAAAGTCCTGTAATTTGTTATAAGTATAAAAAGCCTATTAGAAATACTATTTTCAACTAAAACAAAATAGTTTCTGACCTTGATATATTATTGTTTTCGAAAGGTCCTTAATTTAGATTACCGTCAACTATTGATTTTAATGCATGTCGTGCCCAGATCGCCCACCCTATTCAAGAGTTTAGTATAATATGGTGTCGCAGAGAAAATTTGGACCCAAACTCGCTTTCTATAGCGAGGATCGTGCGCATACAAAATCGATTCAAGCTAACCTGTAGGCCTTATTGCCTACTGACCGTTCCAAGTCGGTTACCCTGTCTTCACCACCCTTTCTGTTGTTTTTTGTCTCTTTCATTGTAGTTTCAAGTCCTTGTTTGCAGTACAGTGCGGACCTACGATGCCACCTACGTTCGAACGCTGTGGTTTCTATAGGATCCTATATATCATTCTACTTGGAAAAGGTCAATTCTGAAAATTATATATACACGTTTTATCTTTTATAATGCTAACCCCTCTTTACTTCCTCCGAGAACTAGGTTTTCCTTTCGTAATTCAAAATCGGGAATTCAGGAATTTCATAATAAATTTATTTTAGTTCCTGCAGATAAAGCAGCTAATAATGTAATTATTGTTTGACGCCTACATTACGTCAATGTTTTATCGCTCGGCAGCACCAATTCGTATACTCCAGTTAATTCTACTGAGGATGATGTTGTTTCCGCACATATCACTCGGTGCACTACTTTCAAGGCTGGTGTAAACGATCAACAAAATAAACTGCCTACTATGTACTGGATTCCTAAATTACATAAAAATTTCGAATTCTAGTGCCTGCACCACAACAAATATCTCCAAACTTTTAACTTCTTGTCTTACTGCCGTTAAATATCACGTTAAACTATATTGTGATAAAACTTATAAAAACTCTGGGATTAATTCATTTTGGTCTATAAAATATTCAGGAGACGTTCTTGATAAAACGGTCGTGGCTGGGGTCGGGAGGTAACGATAATGAATAGAGCCCGAATTGGACGAGAGTTTTTGTGCGTGTCTAATTTAAATTATCACCCACGCACACACAAAAGAGAAGGTTGATCCTTGCAATCATGCGAATTGTCAGGGTTGATAAATGCACTCAGTTTTAAGTTTATTTGAGGTTGTCTTTACCCAACGCAACGTTTGAAAATGAAAGTGTGTGAACAACCCATGCCATGGCATGAAAACATGCATGTGCTTCGCATACACATTAATGAAAGGAATTATGCATAAAAACGAGTTACAATTTACAACTTAACTTATTTATCTGCAGGGTTCTACGACAGTCAAACTGTTCCATTCTTTACATAAACACACTGCAGTGTAACATCAGGTTCCACGATATGCTCTACAACTCGCCTGTTTCAACTTTTACCAACGTGTCAACACATTCTACGTATGCATGACGTAATCTAACTCAGAACTTATACAAAGGAGTTCACGCCAGTTACATAGGTACGCGTAAAATCGATAACGGCAGTCTGAATCGACAGTTGTACAAAAAAACATGACAAAATGATCAAAAAGGCTGAATAATTAGTTCCTGGCGTACCCACAGATACTGAATAAACAACAGCTGTTCATGACAATGAAGAAAATTAACTTCCTGCAATATAATAAATGTAAAAAGATAATTAAAAAACTGTACTGAACTCATGGAAATAGCATGAAATGACAGTGAAATATTGAAAAAGGAATTAAGGTTCACATTATGCTCCAATGGTAGGGGAAGCTGGTATAGCAAACAAATACCAGAAAAAGGCGTTCCCTAATTCTCGTCTGCCCTGATTCCACTTCTTGATATGGTAAATATGGGTGTATTGAATGAAGGTAGTGACTTTTCAAATGTATTGTCAAATATACTGCAGCTTGAATAAAGGCGCCATCTTCAACATTACGTGGTCCGAGCATTAATATTCATACCCCACCCAACCACTTCTTCAAGAAGAGAAACTGGGGTTGGCTGGGGTACGAAATAAAACCTTTTTTTCGACTTAAAAGTCTGCATATTGTAAAATTTAAACATTTAATAGGTAATTCTAAACAAGTTATCGCATTTTGTCAGTAAAAAATGTTTCACAAAATATCCGTTATAAAATCCTGCTAATATACGTTTTCCCATCGCCTAATGGAATTAAGGTGGGACCACGTACTGTGGAGGTCTGATTAAAATATATTTCAAATGTGACCAGCTACATGTCATGCGGATCAATTTGATAAATCTCTCGTCTTTTCTTGTAGTGCACTCAGTGGTTTATTCTCTTGTTGCTCTGCCTTCTGCCAAGTCATTGAGTACCTTCTTTGTGGCTTTCTAGGCTATTGTTTTTATTTAATTATATAAACACAAGCATCTTTGTGGTTAACTTATATTGCCTATTAATGCTGCCTTGTTGGTTAGCGAGGATTTCGTTATTTATACTGTCCTGTTTTATTGGGTTGACAGTAGGGTAAGTGTGAGGTTTGGTGCACCCTAGAACCTGGTTTAAACCCCCATCGGTCTTTTTTGCCAATGACGATTACACGGCGGTAGCCCTATTTTCAACCCTTTTATGTTTGTGATGTCTTATTTGGCCTTTTATTCATCTTTAAATTTGTTCTTTGTTTCTGTGTGTGTTTGTGGTTGACTGTCGTCCTTGAATGCTGCTTTTTCTTTTCGATTTTTATATCTATATTTATAATATTATACTCCGTTAAGATAATAATTTCGTCAGGAAACTACAAATTGTATCTGCGGATACTAACTGTGCATCTCTTGTCGCAGAATATTTTTTAATTGCTACAAAAGATATTTCAAGGTGAGACCTTCACAGGATACTTAGGTAGATGGCATCGAAACTGGGGGAAATGGTCCGATAGAAGTATCAGCACCAAAATGCAATGGCACCTTATATCCACACTGTAACACAAACAAACAGCAAATTAACTATGCAATACAAATGACAACACAAAACACACGAAGTGGTGAATACAGGGGTTACCGACTTGGAAAGGTCAGTAGGCAATATGGAACACTAGTTTGCTTAAATCGGTTTTAAGTGAACACAAGACTTTAATAACAACTCTCGGTATCTAGATGATGTTTTAAACATTGATAATCCTTTCTTTTCTACTATGGTAAATAATATATTCCATAAATAATTGAACACGTAATATTTCGAATATTTTCGTTTCTTCATCTCTCAAATGACAATTGAAAAATAATGAGTAAGCGTTATGACAAGAGAGATGATTTTAATTTCGATATAGTTAATTATCCCTATTTAATCGCGGATGCAATTATTATGGAGTATATGTTTCTAAATCAATTCAATTTTCTAAAGCATGTAGTCAAATTGAGGCTGCTGTGTATTTTAAGCAAAAAAGACTAGAAAGCCACAGAGCAGTGCTCATTGACTTGGCAGAAGCAAGCGCAATAAGAGAACGAATCATTAAGGGCACGTAAGACAAACTTGTTGACAAACTTTAAACCGTTCTCTGAAGATTTAGGTTGTAGGCTAATAGTGAGGTTTGGTGCACACTTGAACACCCCCAGCAGCCTTTTCTGCCACTGATCGTTCTAAGGCCTATTGTCAACCCTTTTTGTGTGTGTGACTTTATTCTTTATTGACATTGCCATTCATGTTTGTCGTTTGCAAGTTTTAGGGTTGACGGTGTTCTGTAAAGCTGCATTTCCTATTCAACTTGTATACTTATTTTCATCATAAAGTCCACAATGACACCTGCCAGAGTATATGGTGAAAGACTCAACATGTAAAAAAAGACAAAAACATATCTGCGACATAGCATCCAAAGGAATACCCACAATTTGTCTATAAACATGCTCCATACCTGATGAAAATTTTATCTAATTGAAATAGAAGTCATTCTACGTAGAGTAATTATCGAAAATGTCGTTAATAAAACAAACGCTTTATTGATGTAACAGCCCAAACATGTCGTACACAGATCGCCCACCCCATTGACGATAGTATAAAATGGTGTAGTAGAGAACATGCGGACCCAAACTCGCTTTCTACTTGGAAAAAGTCGATTCCTAATAGTATAGATACACGTATTAACTTTTATAATGCTAATAACTCTTTACTTCCTCAGAGACCTAGGGTTTCCTTTCGTAATTTAAAATCGGGAAATCAGGAATTTCATAATAAATTTGTTTTAGTTCCTGCAGATAAAGCAGCTAATAATTAAATCATTGTTTGACTTTTTATCTCCGGAACTCGGCAGCACCAATTCGTATACTCCAGTTAATTCTACTGAGGATGATGTTGTTTCCGCACATATCACTCGGTGCACTACTTTCAAGGCTGGTGTAAACGATAAGCAAAATAAACTGCCTACTATGTAATGGATTCCTAAATTACATAAAAATCCGTATAAGGCTCGCTTTATTTCGAATTTTAGTGCCTGCACCACAACAAACATCTCCAATCTTTTAACTTCTTGTCTTACTGCCGTCAAAGATCACGTTAAATTATAATGTGATAAAACTTATGAAAACTCTGGGATCAATTTATTTTAGTCTATAAACAAATCAGGAGACGTTCTTGATAAACATTTCAATAAAGGCCAAGTTTCATCAATAAGCAATTATGACTTCTCTACACTATATACAACCTTACCACATCACCTTCTTAAAGACAAGCGAATTTCTCTTATTCAAAAAACATTCGCTATAGAAAATACTACATTTTTGGCATGTAATAATATAAAAGCGTTTTTTACTAACGGCAGTTTTGACAATTATACTATGTGGACTTGCTATGAAGTTTGTGAAGCACTCATCTTCCTATTAGATAATATTTTCGTCAGGTATGGAACCACCGTTTATAGACAAATTGTTGGTATCCAATTATACTATGATTCTTTATCAGTGTGTATTAACATTCACACTAGCGTTCGTTTAGTGCAGTGTGGCGGCTGTAAAAAGTCTCCCCGTGCTACGAATCAGTAGTGTTATTTTGTCTGGTCCTTTGTAACCGACGAGCCCAATATAGGTGGCTTTGAAGTAGAATAACGCTTAAGCCGGTGCTAGTGGGCGTGAGAGGTGTTGCTTCTTCAATTACTTCTCATGAACAGACTCAATAAAACCGAGCCTGCTGCTTTATTCTCTTAATTGTGTTTTTGCTCCCAAAGGATCACCTTTATCAGTATGTATTGCTATGAATTTTGTGAAGCACTCGTCTTCCTATTAGATAATATTTTTGTCAAGTATGGAACCACCGTTTATAGACAAATTGTTGGTATCCCTATGGGTACGAACTGTGCACCACTTGCTGCAGATTTGTTTTTATTTTGCTATGAACGAGATTTCATGTTGAGTCTTTCACCAGATACCCAGGCAGATGTTATTGAAAAGAAATATAAAACGATCGGACAGGGAAAGTAGAATTCAAGGAGGACAGTCAACCACAAAACACGCAAACAAACACGCAAACAGACAAACAAGAAGGCGAAAGCAATAATAAATGCAAACGACATCACAAACATAAAAGGGTTGACAATAGGGGTACCGCCTTGGAACGGTCAACGGCAAAGTAGGCCACTGGGGGTTTAAACCGGTTCTAGGGTGCACCAAACCTCACACTTACCCTACTGTCATCCCATTAAAACAGGACAGTGTAAATAAAGAAATTCCCGCACTGATCTAATCTCGAACCAACAAGGCAGCATCAATAGGCAATATAAGTAAAACACAAATATGCTCGTGTAAATATAATACAAAAAAACAATAGCCTAGAAAGCCACAGTGAAGGTACTCAATGACTTTGCAGAAGCCATAGCAGTAAGAGAATAAACCATTGTTAATTATCCCCACTTGGATGGGAGTGTTCCCCGAGCAACTTCTTATGGGGTGTATGTGTACGATATAACGATATTTATAAACGAAGTCGACAGTTAGAGGAATACCTCTCCTACGCTATCGGTCAGCTTGACCAGGCCAAAGACCACTGCAACAGGCTCGAGCGATTTTCACGGGAGAACAACTTACGTCTGGTGAACTTTAACGAATCACCAAATGAAAATCCGGTTGATATTGTGCGACGCGTTGCGGCAAAAATCGGTTTACCAAATGCAGAAATTATGAAGGCTCACAGAACTGGCAAACACGTTGTGATTGACGGTAAAACTATGCCAAGACAATTTATTTTTAAGTGCCTTCGTCACTCCGATAAACATTATATGATTGTTAATCAACGTGAAAAACTTTCCGATGTCCCGTTTTTCCTGATTGACGATTTAACTGACCAGGATTTACAGACACGGAGGTCGTTCAAGGAGGTCATAGATCAAGCCAAATAAGAGAGAAAACGGTGGAAATTCCGTAACGGTAAATTGGTGATCGATGGTCAGATTTATAACCATGAATAGGACAATACCCAGTCTGATTATAACGGTACTTTAAGTGTAGGATTGTGAAATGTAAATGCTTGGACAGCAAATAATAGGTGTTTCAGGGAAGATATTTTATTGCAACTCAATTTTGATATTATATGCATAGTTGAATCGAAGTTAAAAAATGATAGTGTTATACAATTAAAAGATTATAGGTGGATTGGCCATAATCGATCGAACATTCGTGCAAATGACAATGGGTCAGGTGGTACAGGTGTTTTTGTTAAAAACTATTTGTCTGATATTTATGACATTAATATATATGATAACAATTTTAGAGATGTTTTAGCTATACAATTCAAAGATAAATTTTCCGATTTTTGCTTTATTATATGCGTATGTTATCTGCCACCTGAAAATAATGTAAATGGTCGGGCTTGCAAGAGTTTTTTGATCATTTAACGAATTTGATCTACAGAACAAATGACTTTGATTTTTGTCTTTATCTAGGGGACATAAATGCGAGATGTTGTAACGAGTCTGACCTAGTTACACTTATCGATAATGGTCTTATTATCGACAGAATCAATATCGATGAGACAAAAAAAACACGAGGGCATGTGTTTCTTGATTTTCTTAAAAGTGTTAACTTTTGTTTGTTAAACGGACGTGTAAATCCCGAACTTGATAATTTTACTTGTATTTCTCACAAAGGAAAATCAGTCGTTGACTACATGTTTGTACCGCACGAACACTTAGCAAATATTGAGTCGTTTGGTGTGTTTCCTGTAACAGATCTTTGCCATACATTAAATGTTTTACCAGGGAGGGCCATGCCAGATCATTCTATTTTAAAAACAAATATTCACGTACATAGTTATCTGAAATCAACGGGATCCATCTTGCGCAATGATGAACATGACAATTTTACAAATGTTCCTAACGATAGAATGTTTTTAAAACACAAATGCGATGTATTACCAAACAATGATTTTATGTGCGAAGACGACATTTTACACAAAATAAATGACGCTATCGAAGATATTGAGATACGAGAATCAAATCGTGAAAATATCGATTCTATGTATAATAATATTTGCAATATTTATTACGAAGAAATGGATTTGAAATTAAAATATTTCGACTGCAGATATCCAAAAAAGGCACGACGTATCCTCAAACCCTGGTGGAATAAGCATTTATCTTTTTTATTTGATGAGTATAGAAAAGCAGAAAAGTGTTATTTAAAAAGTACTTATCGAGCTGAAAAGTCAAGGTTACTTTTAGAATTTCGTATCAAAAGGAAAACGTTTGATAAGGAATATAGAAAAGCAAAAAGGCTATTTAATGACGAGGTCAAAATTGGAATTGCGGAAAGTGAAACTAAAAACCCAAAAGAATTTTGAAATAAATTGAAGACTCTAGGTAGAAATAAAACAAATAACAAATTACCAATGGAAGTAAAGCTTGAAAATGGGGAAATTATTAATGATAAAAACGAGGTGTTACATAGATGGCAACATGATTTTTCAGAAATTTATAATGCTGGTGACTCGAGAAAAAATGTTAACTCCAGTGACTTTGAAGCTGATGTCAATATCAATTTAAATCATCAAGATGAATTGAATGTACCGATAACTCTTGCAGAGTGTAGAAAAGTTATTTCTCTGGCCAAGTCAGGTAAAGCCGTAGGAATAGATTGTTTACCATATGAAGTATTTAAAAACGATGTGTCTGTTAATCTTTTATGTACTTTTTTTAATGAATGTATGTCAAGTCACTGTGTTCCGTCTGTTTGGTCAAGGTCCGTTATCAGACCAATCCCCAAAAAACCCACAAAATGATCCAAGGATTCCTTCTAATTACAGAGGTATTAGTTTAATACCTACGTCTTGTAAATTATACACAAACGTTTTAAATATTCGGTTAGTAAAATATCTAGAAACAAATGATGTATTAGTCGACGAACAAAACGGTTTCAGACAGAACAGATCTTGCGAAGATCATATGTTTTCTTTGACATCCATTATTAGAAACAGAAAATCCGAAAATTTGCATACTTTTACATGTTTTGTAGATATGGCGAAGGCGTTTGACCGGATAAATAGGGATATTTTGTATATAGAATTAGCCAATATAGGCGTTTCTGGTAACTTATTAGAAGCCATAAAGGTTCTATATATTGAATGTAAAGCAGCAGTTAATGTAAATGGAAGTTGCACTGATTTTTTTGATATACATTCAGGTGTAAAACAAGGGGACGTAATTTCCCCGACACTTTTCTCTATCTTTATCAATGATCTTGCGTTAGAAATTAAAAATTTGGATCTTGGTGTTGAAATAGGAAATGATATCAAAGTAGGAATTCTTCTTTTTGCAGACGACATTGTGTTAATAGCTCCGTCTGAACTTAATTTACAGTTAATGATAAATTTTCTTAACACCTGGTGCTGTAAAAATCAAATGTTAGTTAATATAAGTAAAACGAAAGTAGTACAGTTTCGCAAAAAAAGCCAACCAAGGACAGCTTTTGAATTTTACATAGGTAATACTAAGCTTGAAATATGTGAAAACTACAAATACCTTGGTATCATATTAAATGAATTTTTAGATTTTACTGAAACAGCAAATGTTTTGAGCGAATCTGCTGGTAGAGCATTTTCGTCATTAGTTTCAAATTTATATAATAAGGTTGATATAATGTATTCATCATACTCTAAGATATATGATTGTAAAATTGTTCCAATTATGGATTATGCCTCAAGCGTTTGGGGGTATAAATGTTACTCTAAGCCAGACACATTACACAATAGAGTTATACGATTTTTCCTCGGTGTACATAAATGTACTTCTAATCCCGCTATTCATGGTGATATGGGCTGGATACCGCCTAAAATTAGAAGACAATTAAACAGCTTACGTTTATGGAAACGACTTATATCTATGAATAATAACAGACTTACAAAAAAGATTTTTCTTTGGGATTATTCAAAATGTAAAAACAATTGGTCGCATGATATTAAAACAATTTTCAAAGAAATTAACTGTGTTTCGGCCTTTGATAATTTGTCACTACAAGATTTTAACAATACGTCTTTTATACACGAAGTTAAAGCAAAACTGATGTTAATTCTCAAACCAAATTGAGCAATTATAAACTTTTTAAAGATACATATGAACGCGAAAATTATGTTCAGTTAAATTTAAGGAAACACATACGCTCTGTGATTGCTCAATTTAGAGCAGGTTTATTGCCAATAGAAATTGAATTAGGCCGATACCACAGAATTCCAAGACAAGATAGAATATGTAAACAATGTCAGGCTCAGTGTGTAGAAACAGAAAATCACTTTCTATTGTACTGCGAGAGGCACAGTGCCTCTCGAATTGAACTATTGCATACATTAAATGAACTGTGTCCAGACACAGCTACCGAGGCAGACAAAATTAAAGTGCTTTTAACAAATGAAAGGATTCTATTAAAAACGGGACAGTTTATTATAAATGCCTTAAAAAATCGTACAAATTAATGTGTACTATATTTTTCATGTTTACTTTTGTTATACCTATTAAATGAGTTGTAAAATCAATAATGCAATTGATATTTCTATAGTGACTAATAAGTCTCATTAGGCTGGGTATTCATTTGTTTACTTAATATTGCCTATATTATACTGTATTGTTTTGTATATGTAATATTTTGTAACGATGTTATTTGTCACTTTAATAAAATAATAAAATATATATGTGTCTCAACTTATTCGTTTTTCAAGAGCCTGTACTCGAGTTGAGGACTTTAATATTCGTAATCTTTGTATAACTAAAAAGCTACTCAATGAAGGTTACCGTTACCATAAACTTCGTAAAACCTTGTAAAATTTTACTATCGTAACCCTGATCTTCTTTCCAAATATAAAAGTAATTTAAGGACTCTTCTGCGACATGGACTATCACAACCTGACTTCTATGGTGATATGATTTATGAACTTCATAATATTCTTGGTCATGATCACTTTCATACTATCTTTGTTAAACTTCAGTCTCAATCAAACCGATTGAACCTATAAACCATTCAAACCGAGACTGCAATATTTCGTATATGTCGTGTTCGGCCGTTTCCAAACGTCCACTCTCATACTCTTTTGTTAAAAAGTTTATCAAAAGAGGTTATGACCCTATCATTTTGCAACGTACTGCATACTGGACCCTTTCACAATTCGCCACTATGCTTTCCTCTTTAATTATACGATGACCGGACATGCTGTGGATTCTATGATGACGCCTACCTAAAGCCCTTTGGGACGATGGCGTTTGATGTTTGTCTATGATATTTCTTGTCATGTCCTTAATGGTTTATTCTCTTATTGCTCTGGCTTCTGCCAAGTCATTGAGTACCTTCATTGTGGCTTTCTATGCTATTGTTTTTTGTATTATATTTACACGAGCATATTTGTGTTTTACTTATATTGCCTATTGATGCTGCCCTGATGGTAAATATATTACAAAAAAACAATAGCCTAGAAAGCCACAATGAAGGTAAACAATGACTTAGCAGAAGCCAGAGCAACAAGAGAATAAACCATTAAGGGCACGACAAGAAAGATGAGTATAGCAGAACCAGGAAGAAACAAAACTGGTAAAATAACAAGGATCTCAGATATTAAATTGTAAGGCTAATTAAACAAGCTTGTAGCATGGTCGGTGACATTTTCCTTTTATGAATGCAGAGCATTAAATCGTTTAATTTAGTGTAACTAAAGGGGCGTGGCTATGCCGTACTACAAATACCGGATATTGGAATTTAGAGTACGGTCACTATGACGTCTCAGTGTTACTAAGTACACCATGCTACAAAAAATATAGAGTCTGTCTCAGCTATTTGGTTATTTAAACTCTCGGTGTTTAAATAAGCCAACTCGCTGCTGAGACCAGACTCTATTTATTACTTATGTACAGTCTCAAATAAACCTAGACTGCAATATTTCGTACGTGTCGTTTTCGGCCGTTTCAAAAGGTCCACTATCACACCCTGTTTTATTGACTGATTACAAAAGTTGCACAGACCGTAATATGTGACATTTTTGACGGCAATGAATAATTCCTCATCAGATTCAAAGTGAATGAGTAAAAAGGGACTCGTTCAGAGTAAATAGTTTCTTTAAATATTTCATGCTTTCAAAAATGGATGTGAATCGATAAATTTTAAAAGAAACAACTATTCTGATTAAAAGGAAGTTCAGTAAAAACAAAAGAAACACTGTATGGTCTTAAAGGAACACTGTCCTTAAGCAAGCATATATTGAGCATAACCAAATAACTGTCATATTTTTATTCAGTGAAATGTATTCATGAAACCAAATAAGTCTGTAGTAATATATTCGTGAGTTTGAAAAAGACGAGTTTTATTTATTGTATGTAAACAATGTCGGTCCCACTATATTTACAGTTTCTGCTGATCACGTGACAGCCATTAACGCATTAGGTTTTATAGTATATAGTATGTAGTGCATAATACAAACATGTTCACCATTTAAATATGGAACAAACTGTTGAACTGGACAAAACATACAAATGTAATACTCATGAATTTTAAAAGTTATGAGAAAAATACTCAAAAACTCACTTGTTTGCGTGTTTGTTTTTGTGTTTTGTGGTTGACTGTCCTCCTAGAATGCTACTTTCCTGGTCCGATCTTTTTATATTGCTTTATCTTGCCTTTTAGTCATCTTTGTAGCTGTTGTTTGTTTCTGTGCGTGTTTGTGGTTGACTGTGGTCTTTGAATGCAAATGTCGTCCAGGTATATGTGCGTCCGTCTGTTAGTCCATCCGTGTGTCCGATTTTTATTTAATAATACCTTCCTCGTTACTTGCTGGATTTTCATCAAACTCCACCAGAATGTTTCTTATATTGCATCCAACATCACTTGCACTGGTCGCTGTGACCTACTTTCGACAAAATATAGGTCACTTTGGTCTCTTCTACCACAATTCGGTCACTGCTACCGCATGCATATCTTGCTTTTTTCTTGCAGGGTTTTCATCAAACTTCATAACAATGTTTCTATATGCATCTGATTTCTAACATCATATGCAAAATTTTGGGTTGCTGTGACCTATTTTGAACAAATCTTTTTGATTAGTCAAATAATGAATACGTCATTGAAACCTGTTGTCACACATGATTATACCAGGTAGTACTCTCAAACTGTGTTGCGAGTATAATAAAGAGTCTGATCGCACCGGACTGTCCAGACGTACCGATCTTGATCCTGTTTCCAATCCATCGATATAACTTTCGTAGTAACGTTTTGGAAAAAGTTGTTTTCGAAAGAAAAAAAATCTGGCAAAGTGAAATCCGACAGAATCAATATCGATGAGACAAAAAAAACACGAGGGCTGATTCAATCCGTACTGAAAATGAACCTTGTTTTTCCCCGAAGGGATTTCGGTATAATAAAATAAATAATAATAATAAGATCTATATATTACCTCCTTGAATGGTATTAGTTAATTACTATAAGGCCCATAATAATTATATGACAACTTGTCATCATGCATGGCTATTAAACCACTGTAAGTGAGGGATCATCTCAGCACACTTGACAATGTCTTGGCAACACCATCGGGTGGTCGTACAAAAAGACAAAAAGACAAGCCCAAGAACATCCGATATCAACACACCTGATAATAGGATCCAAACTGTCTTGGCAACACCAACTGATGGCACATCACCACCAAGACCAAGAACAACTGAAGTTGGTGATTCATACCTCTATACTTTGCGACCTTTAGTTAGTCACAAGCAGGAATACATTATAAACTGAAATTGGTTTTAATTTTAGTATTGTGGAATGCCGTAATGCACTTAAATTGTTTCATTTACATGACCTATGACAGTTGAGAATAAGATTTTATTTGATGTCGTAGAAAACTTTGAACAGGTAAATTAATCTACAGGTAAATGTATTTATCAATTATCTGGCAATAGTTGTGTATATATACAATTCAGATTTACCTCATTTCCCCATGCAGTCGCGTAGTGGTAAAAGTAGTATCTACGTCATGCAAATAATACTTATTTTTACATACAACTTAGTAGCGGTTTTAAATATATGTTTCTCTCCGGGACTATCAAGAAATGTTCATACGATTTTTAAGAGTTAAATGTGCTAACTGATTATACTACAAAAAGGGTGGCCATTCATCTTAAAAATTGACTACTACCTACTATCATGCTTGAAGAACGTTTGGCACTTTAATGAGTGTAACTACTTACTCAAAGCAGTATCCAATTGGTGAGCTTGTCTGGCCCATTAGGGCCTCTTGTAAGCTATCTTGTATCTTACCATAGTTAATGTTAACTATATAATTATTTAGCTGAAGGTTGGAGTTCGTGATGGCTACAACTCAAGCAAGGACCAAGAGAATGACATGTGCTGGCTCTTTAGTGGGAAAAACTCTGAAAATCGTTTGAAGTAAGCATTTGTTTATAATTTCAGGATATTTTGGACTAGTGGTTTAAAGGTCAAATATAGGCAACAGCTAATACACTCTGTAAATGTAGAAAGGATGGCAGTAAAAAAATGAAACTGGGTATTTATGTATCTTGACAAGGAGGGGTGTCATTACTAAAAACTAGACCATTAACTTGAAGTTCAAAGTCTCAGTTTCGGTTCAGAGTTCAAATATAGGCACAACCCTGTAACCAGAACATAGATACATAGCGGATTATGTTTTAAGATTGTATGATGCTAGTACAGAAGTCATCAAATGTATGTTGAAATTATGCATAAAGTTTAAATACAATGTATTATGTTCTTTAAAAACAACAGTTGTTAACTCACCTGAGCCAAAGATCTTGTGTTCATGATAGGGACATACTTTTTCTTTCTACCTTAACCAAACAGTCTTATATTTAAAAAATAGTCTCAAGAATCGAAGCAGGTGATATTTCTGAGACTTTCAAATTATAGTTAGTTAGTTCTCAGGTAAGTGTCTCAAGCTCATATGGGCCTGTTGTTATATTATTCCTAAAACATTTTGCAAACTCTTTAATCAGAGTCATGTGTTAATTGTAAGGATTCCTTCATACAAGTAGTATTAATTAAACAGATTAACAATGTGTTAATTGAATAGATTCCTATTATATATAAAACATACATGAATTATGTAGTGCATAAAATACAAATAAACATAAAAATACAAATCTCCTTAATCTTATAAATCAAGATACTGCAATAATATGGTCCTACTACAAGTTAACTAAATCTTTGAAATCGGAACCACGATTGGATGAAGAATTTTAATCGACGTTATTCGTTGCAAGTTATTTGTTTTGATCTAAATTGAACTGACCTGTTCTAGATTATCATAAAAAAATTGAGTGCATTAACAATAAACAGTGTTTGTACTTCTTGCATTACCTAACATGTACAATTGTACTAGCTAAATCGTATGTCAGAATTTCAAAGTCTTTCAGTCAGTTAGATTTGACATGTAAGGGTTGTTATTAAAACTAATAAACACTTGTTTTTGCCAAGTTGTTTTAAGTTGTTTAAACAATTGTTTTATGCATTCCTTGATTAAGACTATATTGTCAGATAGTTAGCAAGGTTGTATTTACTAAACATTAAAACATATTGACTAGCTAATAGCCTAATATTGGCTGAGCCTGATACTTATATTTAGTTATCGGTGGTACATTTTCAATTTCTTTTGTTTTCTTACTTAATGTTTGATTCGGTGGTTCCACTACTCCGGCCGATAAAAGGCTCTGGGTATTGTTTAACCACTTATAGGATATGTTGTCTGCTTTTTAATTTAGTCTTTTGGCTGTTACTTGTGATACGCAGGCTTCATAACCGCTGCTCCCAACTAAATTCCATTATGTTTATTTCGCTCTTCGGGGCATTTAATTTTATTAGATACTGGGACCATACGCCGTACGACATGGGGAAGCAGTTAACTCCATGTCCACCGCCGTAGGCATGCCATCTTCGGGATGGTTAAAATTGTGTACTATTGATTTTATGAATATTGAGTTCTGCTCAACCCGGGGCTAGAAGCGTGAGCGGTAGCTAGCATATTTCACTACCGCTCATGAACAGTCTCAATCAAACCGAGACTGCAATATTTCGTATGTGTCGTGCTCGGCCGTTTCCAAAGGTCCATTGTCACTCTTGAATCATTACCTCAACTTTTTTCGCATGTATCATGATCGCATCGTGACCCAAGTATCGCGATATGTATCGTATTGTGAGGTAGGCGTATCGTTACAGCCCTAGTTATGCCCCTTTTCATGAAACTAACCTGCAACCTAAGATAGCTCATAACTTGGCAAAATATTGACCTATGGTCATTTAACTTTATATAGTTCTTCCTTATCAATCATCCAATGCAGATTTATGCCCATTTTCATAAAAGTGGAATTTAAGTCGACACCAGTGTTTCCTACACCATATTTATCTGCAATTAAATTTCATTAAATTTCATGTAAAAATGGAGTTTAAGTGAAATGTAAGCAGACACTAGTGTTTCCTACACCACATTTAAACTCCTAAACAATAAAAAAAAATCACATATGTTACCATCATTATATTTCCCAAAATATTTATCGAAACCCGTCTATCAACATCCTCCACACACATTACCACTGCTTTTTTCATTTCTCTAGCCAGGATAAAAATCTGCTATTGAGTGACAAGTTGATAGATAATATAACCATCGGTAGAACCTATGTTGTACTCAAATCCGCATGATACACAGTATATCCTGTGTTTTTCCTTTCGTTCCTAGTTTTCATTTACCACTCCAAATAGCTTTAGTTTATTATATAGTTTTAACATATTTTCACTTATTATAGGTGAATAGTTGATAGCTTTGACACTGAAAAGATTGTAATTGTTTCAAGCAACTCTGGAGCATTGATTATTTTCAGTCTGTGATACAACATCGGTCTTCTGTGTTTCATGCCCTCGTTTTGAGTGCAGATTTGAGATGATAAAAATGAGAAAAATGGTCCTATAGAAATTGCAGCACCCAAACGCACAGTTGTCTCTGCAAGCTGAATAGAAAACTTTATAACTTTAATCCATCCTAGGAACGACAAAAATACATTGATTTTATTAAAATACTAATAATGTATTTTTCTCATATAAACACATTGATCTGTCTTATTTAATCGATTAATTCATATTCTAAAAGTTGTTTTATAGGAATAAAATCAAAACAAAAAAATTCTCCCATCGGAGACTTGTCAGGTATGGTTAAATCAATTACTGCCAAAATGCGCTTTTAAACAAATTGTTACAAACAATATTCTAGAACATTTTGGTGTTTTGAACTTTCCGTATTTTTTTTATAACTACCAACCTCTCTTTTCCCCATATTCAATAAGCATATTTATTACAAAAAAATAAAGTAATCAATAAGTAAAATAACTTCAGTCATTTTCATAGCTGATTGGCTATATTTACTCACGGTCATTGAAAACGCGCCACAAAACAAATTCTTTTAAAATTTGGAATTTGAGGCATTTTGAACAAAATATGTAATCCATAACGAGTCGACTGTTAACATTTGTAGGTGCATATCTGGATTTAGTGCATTCCACATTTTGTTATGAAATGCACGTGCATTTCTGGGTTTCAATAAATCATTTTCTCGGTCCCCTCCATGGAAACCCCATAAAAAATGACATATAGGGTCCTATAGAACCAACAGTGTCCGAGCGCAAAGGCATCGTAGGTCCGCACTGTAATGCAAACAAGGACTTTAAAATACAATGAAAGAGACAAAATACAACAGAAAGGGTGGTGAAGACAGGGTTACCGACTTGGAACGGTCAGTAGGCAGTAAGGCCCACTAGTTAGCCTGAACCGATTTTATATGCGCACAATTCTCGCTATTATCCTGTCTACAACGCCCAAATAGACAAGACAGTATAAACAAAACTACATCCCATCAAAAGGAATTCTCTAACAATAAAGTCCACATCCTGAGAAACTAACTAAAGATACACATACAAAATAATAAACATCTCAGGATGTATCCAGAATCGTACTGAACAACCATAGTAGTTGCAGCTAAAGAGAAAACAATCTAGGGTACGACCAGAAAACCCGAGGGACGAAAGCTTATGCACCCACCTCCCTTAGGGTTTCAGTAGGTACAATCATAGAGTCCCAGGAGGTAGTCCAGTCATCGCACAAGTGAAAAGTGAAGCGTAATGACTGACTGTAGAGGGGTCAATCACTAAACATGCAGTGCGCTGTAAAACCAAAGGGTTATATCCATTTCTGACGAACTTTCTGATTAAATTTGTAAAGCGATCAGGAAATCCGTTAGACACCTTTAACTTTCGAAGTTTATAGACTACATCTCCATAAAATGAGGGTTGAGATATGCCTAGTCGCAGAAGTGTCTTAAGGTTGGTGTTGTACTTTTCCAGCAGGCCCTCGTTACGGCGGTAGAATTAAGAGAAAGATCTACGTAGTTTGTGATAACGAAAACCCTGCTGAAGAAGTTTACTTGTAATAACTTGATTTCGACCATTGAAGTCTATAACAATATTACACGCTCTAGCAAATCGAATGAGCTGGGAGAGATACACCCCGTATGAGGTAGCACGAGGTACATCCAGGTGTGGATAGTTACTGATGTTAGAATTGAAATCATCTCTCTTATCATAGATTTTAGTATGAATACTACCATTAGAAATCGAGAGATGAAGATCGAGAAATGCTTCTACTGTATCAGAACTGTTGGCTTTATTCAACGTGAGCTCTGGTGGATAAATATTAGTAACACTATGAGCAAAGAACGGATTATCAATATTGAGTATGTCATCAAAATATCGAGAAATTTGCTTACCGAAGCTTGCAAACCAAATTTAAAAACTGTTTTAGAAAATTGTCAGACTAACTTCCAGCCAGTTTCAAACCAAAATGGCATATTGCTTTAAAGCCAGCCAACACATTTTAAAACTCGTTTAGTAAACCCCTTTAGGGAAAGAATTGACGGACAACTTCATTTCAATACTACTCATAGGGTATTTAATAATATGATTTGATGCTTTATTCTAGGTATTTTCAAATCTGGCTATTTTGCAATTAACTTAATCAGGAGGAAGTTTCCAGCAAGGTGGCCAACCAGATTTCAAAATAAGTGGTAGTTTTAACGAGGCTAATTTATTCCAATAAGCTTACACAATTAGCAAACCAAGATTATTCCAAACCCTGGCGAAATGACTGGTGGAAATGCTCCCTTATGCAAGTGGCAATAAGACGTTTCTAGATAATAAACCTCAAACACTTCTGATCATGTTTCAAACCTGAAGGGTAACGTTTAAACATGATTACAAAACAATGTCAAATATCTCGGCGCGTCGTAGTACTTATCCCTACCCTTCAAAATATGTTTAATGCAATCAAACAAGGTCGGAAGGAACAGGGTATTCATCCTCGGCGTGGCTAACCAGATTTATTTCCCGGCCACCTAAGTAGGAGGGTGCTTATTTAGATGCTAGCGTATCTTGGCGATTGTCTAATATGTACCTTTTGTCATCATATGCGGACAATCATTTTTTATAATTTCATAGCTGTTTAGCTTGTGTTTGTTAGATCTGATAACTTTCATTTTATGGTGAGCTTCCGTTGCTGCAAATAAAATGTTTTTGTAGTTATCATGTGTTATTTGTTTTTTGGCAACACATTTTTTGACACCTTTGCATTTCTTTGTTCCAGGATTATTAGCCAAAATATAAGAGTATGATTTGCTTCTCAATCCAACAAACACTACGATTATTGCACCACAAGCTTCGTCTTTCATTTTACCAATAACCTTTTTGTTATTATCAAAATAATATTTACTTTTCGGATCATAATCACTGTTGTCAAAAAGTTCCATGTCTTTGTAAAGATCAGCATACACATATTTTGTTTTAATTTCATAGCATAGTGAATTAGTGTCAGTAAACAATAGCTTAGCTTTTTATTTGTAATTGTGTTTAGTAAAGTTGTAGTAGAAATCATGCATTAAGTATGTTGACAAGTCCAGAATACACATACAGACATAACAGGGACGATTTAAGACCAGTCTTTCTTTTATCCTGTTCATGGCAAATAACATTTTAATGAACATTTTACAAGAAATAAATGATGGTCTTGGACTATCACAACCTAACTTTTATGGTGATGTGATTTATAAACTTCGTAAGATTCTTGGTCATGATGACTTTCATACTATCTTTGTTAAACTTGTTAAAAAGTTTGTCAAAAGAATGAATGAATGAATGGTATTTTACGGCACGTCGACACATAATTAGGTCATATTGTGCGCTAAAATTGATGAAAAATGAAGAAATTAAGTATTAATTAAAAATTAATGTAAATATATAAAGATACAACTATTAAAAAATAAGGGATGATAAGGTGAATTATAAACTATGTATGTAAATCAACAAATGCCCGTCGACGGGTATATAAACAAGGAAATATATATAAGAACACATTATAATGATTTATATAGTCTGATCTCTTTTAGGAAATCTAAAACAAGACTAAAATCTACAGTATCAAATAACTCTTTCATAGTATTAACATTGTAGTACCTTTGACGCATAGGATCAAAGTCTACACATTCCAATAAGATGTGTTTGACCGTTAACGGTGCAAAGCAGGGTATACATTCTGGTAATTGCTCACCTTGTAATAAATATGAATGAGTATAACGTGTATGCCCTATCCTGCACCGGGCTAGGACAACTTCCTCTCGACGAATGGGTCTACTAGAAGAACGCCATTCTCTGAGTAACGGTTTAATTGAAAGGAGTTTATTGTTAACTGACAAATCCCATGCGGTGTGCCAAGAGTTACGAATATATGTGTTAATACAACTTTTAAAATCAGTATAAGGTAATTTGGTATTAGATATATGTAAACATCAGCTCTATCATTACCACGTATTCCTACATGACTTGGAAGCCAGCAGAAAATAATAACATTATCAATTATAAGAGAATTGTACTTTTCTAAAAGTTGAAGCAGAACTGGGTTATCATGTTTCATATTACCCAGTGCTTGAAGAGATGAAAGGGAATCAGAAAAAATTACAAAATGGTCCATCATCAGATTCCTAAATATAATTTAAGGCAAGTTCAATTGCCTTAAGTTCAGCTGAAAAGATAGATGCCTTGTCAGGCAGGCGGCTCTTATGCTGTGTTTGTGAACAACAGCTGCTGCAGCTACCTTATCTCCATCTTTAGAACCATCTGTGTATATATGTTGAAAGTTACTGTATTTCGATTTAATTTCATTAAATTCGCTTTGAGAGACAGTAGGGTCTGTACTGGACTTGTTACAAAGATCAAAAATAATTGTTGGTGTTTCCAAAGTCCACGTGGAAGTGGTACTCTTAATTTTGGTTTAATACGAAGACCAAATAGTCGAATGGCCTTCGTTTTTGATCAAAAAGAGGTTCACAACTAGGATTAAAAACATTATCGAAAGTTGGGTTTGAAGGGTTCGACTTTAATTTAATGGCGTATTGAAGAGCTAATTTGTCCCGTCTATGAGACAGTGATGGTTCATTAGCTTCAACATATAGACTTTCGGCTGGTGATGTACGAAATGCACCTAAGGCGAGTCGTAATCCTTGATTATGTATAGGGTCGAGCATCTGCAAGTACGACTTGCGAGTCGATCCATATACTATCGAGCCGTAGTCCAGCTTGGATCTGATAAGAGATCTGTAAAGTCGCATGAGAATTTCGATCTGCTCCCCAATTAGTGTTTGCAACAACTTTAAGTAAGTTAAGAGGTTTAAGGCATTTGGCCTTCAAGTATTTAAGGTGTGGTATAAACGTTAATTTGCGTCGAAAATAAGACCAAGGAATTTTGTCTCATCCACTACTGGTATTGGTGACCCATCCAGTGTTAGATGAGGGTCTTCATGCTGTTTACGAAGTTGACAAAAGTGCATACAATTAGTTTTAGATTTAGAAAATTTAAAACCATTTTCATCAGAACAGGTCTGAAGTTTATTGAGACATTGTTGTAACTGTCTCTCGATAGAATTCATGTTTTTTGCACGATAACATATAACAAAGTCGTCAACATATAGCGAACAATCCACACCTGGATTGATGCATTTTACTATACTGTTAATCTTTATATTAAAAAGTGTGACAGAGAGTATGCTGCCCTGTGGAACACCCATCTCCTGTTCATGAATATCAGAGAGGGTTGAACCCATTCGGACACGAAATTGTCTATCATCTAAGAATTTCTCTATATAAAATGGGTAATCGGCCTCTAAGACCAAGGTCATGAGATCATTCATAATACCATACTTCCATGCAGTATATTCATAAGCTTTCTCAAAGTCAAACAATACAGCGACTAGATGTTCTTTTTTTAAGAAAGCTTCCCTAATAAATGATTCAAATCGAATGATATTGTCTGTCTGCCTCGTTGGCGCCGGAATCCACTTTGATACTTTGTTATCAGCTTGTTGGATTCGAGGGTACCCAAACGAGTCTCTCATTAATCATTCGTTCCATGTTTTACATATACAACTCGTAAAGCAATAGGGCGATAATTTATTGGGTCCGTATGATCCTTTCCAGGTTAGGGGACTGAATAACGATTGCTTCCCGCCAAGAATCGGGGAAGTTTCCCGTCACCCAAACCTTATTAAATATATCAAGAAGGGTAGAGAGACAGGATTCAGGTAAATGTTTTAGTAATTGATAAAGGATATCATCAGGACCAGCTGATGTATAATGAGCCTTTTTAAGGACTCTCGAAGTTCTTTGAGAGTGAATAGTTATTGTATTTCTCCAAGTTTTCTCGACTTGAAGTTCAGCTTCTCTGTTCTTTTAGTTTCCTTATTTTTTAGACAATTTGGTTGCCAATTTTCAGAAGCAAGAATTTTGAAAAAGTTTCTGCCAAAGTGTTTGTAATATCTTTGACAGATGTTATATGCCCTTTAATCTGTTTATACGATGATAACAGAACTAGAATTACCTTTACCACTATTTTCCGGACCATGTCCCATGTCTTCTAAGAGATGAGGCGAGAATTCAGCCTAGAGACATAAGATCTCCAGTATTTCCTCTTGCTATCCTGAATAGTACGACGGGTTGCACGAAAAATCTAAAGTATCTAAATGGTTTGAGTGGCCGCAAGTTACAATTATTAATGCAGCTTTACGATCAGCTGACTGCATTTTGCAGTCATCGTCGTACATGGTTTATGTGGGCGTTTAGGATTTGCGAGGTTTTAGGAATAGTTTGATCAGCTATATCGTGAAGAGTTTTGGTAAAAGAGCATTTGCGTCTTCGACATCCTCGAAAACGGAAGGCTTAATTGTTCCTCGCAAAGAGATTGAAACGTAGTCCAATCATCGAAACTCCACCAGTTGCCTTGTCCCCGGTATCACAATATGATTGTATAGTGAGTATTGTTTAAAAGATACCTTATCACTTGTCTTTAAGAATGTTTCTTGAGACAAAAGGCTAATAGGTAGTGTTCATTTAAATTAAGCTGATTTCATTATAATTGGTTCAACTCGACAATTCATTGAATGATCTTATTAGTTTTACCCATTATTTTGCGCTAAGGCGATTTTAATTTATTTTTATTTTGGCCTTAGATTTAGGAGAGGTCTAAGGAGACTCAAGCAGCGACATCTCCACTGATGAATCCTCCTCCCGAAGAAGTCAGCTGAAGTGGCACCTCAACTAACTTTTTTGAGAGGATGGAAGTGGCAGTGCAGCTGCTGGCTCTGAAATGTCCATGAGCTGTTCGAATTTGTTATGCAGCTCAATAGGGCCGTTAGACACCTTGCTGCTCCTTGTGCTCCCTAGTTGGAGAAGCACTAGGCTTTCCAACTTCCTTAGTTTGAGCAGCACTAGGCCTCAACCGAGGAAGTATTAGGCTTCACGACTGGGGAACTACTAGACTCACAGTCTTAGAAGAACCCGCTTTCCAATTCTGAGAAATTGACATGCTCTTGTCATTGCCAGAGCTTGCCTGATTTTGTGTTGATTTAATGAAAAAGTTTGAATAGGTGAAAAGTTTAATTTCGGTTGTTAAGTTGAATTGCTGACTTTTGTTTGGATTGATACTGAGGAAGTATTCTTTGTATTTTGAATTTCTGGCTGTGGTTCGTATTGCGTACTTGCATCCCTGCATTCTGTGTGTGTTGCTGTTGTTTTGAGAATATATGCGTAAGAGGTCGGACTGAAATTTTATATTTTCTTCAATCAATTTTCTTGCTTCTGGAAAGGGAATGTTTTGTGTATATATAAACTGTTATGATTTCTTTTTCTCTTTTGGAATTTTTCACATAAGTTTGAATTGCGTGATGTCCTAGACCGCAGATGGTACATTTAAGGTCGTTAGGAACATCTGATTCGTTATGCTTGAATACAGACTCGCCACATTTACCACAACGTTCTTCTTTAGTACACCTGAGTTGTGGTGCCCAAAGGCTTGGCCGTTGTAGCAACGTAACGGGTTTGGAATGAAAGCGTCAACATGTAATTGCAGATATGCCACCTTTATTGTTCTGGTAAGACGGTGTTGCAATGTGAGGATGATAGTATTTGTCCTAATAATTTTATCATTCCTCTTATGGTTATTCGGCGAGCCGCCAGTTACCAACTGTGGCGCAAGCTCATTGATAATTTCTTCTTCAGGTCTCCTCCGGAGAGATCCGGGGCACCTGATGACGCCTTTGAGATATTACATAGAGGAGTGAGGGTAGCATTGACTTATGTGTTAAAAATTGTTTAATAGTTAGTAAATTATAGTGTGATTTTTTTCTGTTTCAATTAGAAGAGTTTTGTCTTAATTTTTTTTATTTCTTAACATGTCCAGCAATTGAATGGACAGTTTTCTGTATTACAAAAGGTGACATACCTGCAACAGGACTTTCCCTCTTCCGATTCGATAATGAGAAAACGAGGAAAGGACATGGTTGATCACTGGTTCCTCAGTATCAGATTCATGTTCTGTTTTTTACGTTAATAGTAGTTTGTGCGTTTTGTGATGCCATGATAGGCGTTACAGAATTCGATCTTCCACGCTTCTCCACCCACTCGAAGTCCAACAAGGGGACATTTGCTGTGGATATATCAACAGTCAAATTGCCAAGAATACGTAGAAGGTATACTCATATAAAGTTAACGCATCAGACAACCATACCACCCAGCGGACATAACCCCTTCAAAGAGCCGCACTTATGTCCGCTTAAAAAAGTGGCACGAGCATAGCCCACTAATAGCGTTTTGAATTACATGATTAGCACGTGCGCCATCGCCATATAAGACCCTATTATAAAATGTTTAAGTAGAACAATATAAAAGGTGTGTAAGATACAGTGTACTGCTACTGTCTGCAAATATGGTCGGATCTCTTATAGCTGGCGTGACAAACCGATGATCAGATCGGGCCAAATCTGACCGCCCGTCTAGTTTAAGTCGAACCAAAGTGTGTGTTGCAACGTGGAGACTAACTACCAGATCTCCACGCCACTCAACCACCAGGACTTCCTTCATCGAACGACACGGGTCGCCCACCCCACGGTCAACAGGTGGGTTACATTTCAGGGGTGGTCCTAACCCCCTCTGCTAAGTAACGAGCAGTCAGTTAACTCTATCACCCACGACTTGTCAAAACAGGTAATGACCCTATCATTTTGCACGTACTGCATCGCTTGCGTGGTGGACCCTTTTACCAGTTCGCCACTCATGACTTTCTTCTTATAATGTACGATGACCGGACAGCTGTGGACCCTATGATGACGCCTACCTAAAGCTCATTGGGGCGGTTGCGTTTTGATGTTTGTCTATGATCTTTCTTGTCGTGCCCTTAATGGTTTATTCTCTTGTTGCTCTGACTTCTGCCAAGTCATTGAGTACCCTTCAATGTGGCTTTCTAGGCTATTGACTTTTTGCTATTATATTTGCACGAGCATATTGTGTTTTACTTATTTTGCTATTGATGCTGCCTTTGTTGTTAGCGATTAGATCATGGCGGGGATTTCTTTATTTACACTGTTTTGTTTTAATGGGATGACAGTAGGGTACGTGTGAGGTTTGGTGCACTCCCCAGTGGCCTTTGTTGCCACTGACCGTGCCAAGGCGGTATCCCTATTGTCAACCTTTTGTGTTTGTGTTGTCGATTGCATTGTTTATTACTTTTGCCTTCTCGTTGTTCTGTTTGCGTGTTTGTTTTTGTGTTTTGTGGTTGACTGTCGTCCTTGAATGCTGCTTTCCCTGTCCGATATGTTTGTCTTTCTTGCTGCGTCTTTCAAAAGAATTTCCTCGTCATGCGTTAACTTGATATTAAATCTATTTCTCAAGTTTTCCATGGTTTTAGCCAAAAACTGAATTATTCATAGCTTGAAGAAATATTTTTACAGCTGTTCCTTTTGTAGCACTGAAGTCAATATACACTTTCAACCCTTGCGACTCGTCAAACTGGAGTATCCTGTGTACTTTTGAACTTTAGCCAAACTTTTCATACAGTTCTAAATGTCCGTAGTATGTAACATATATTTTCTATCCTTCAGTTTGTGACAGTTTCTTTAACTTAGCTAGGCCCAAAATAAACTCCCTTTTACAAGTTTTGCAGTAGTCTTATAACCACTCGGTCTTTTGTTTTCCATGATTCAGCTGCAGCGAAAGTGGTAGTCATTTTTGCAAGTCTACAGCCCGTCAGGATATTCGAGATCAAACTCAACAATATAATATGATATCTCCTTTCTCGAATTGACAACCTTTTTGAAATGTTCAAGTTGGTAATGGTTCGACACGATAGCCCATCGCCATAGTTATTAGCGTCAGGATCTATTATATATTTGCTTTTAATACTGCTGTCGTAGTTTTCCATATATTTGTTGTTAACTTTAGAATATCTGGTCGCAGTGTAACTCGCACCGCCCCTTAGTCTTTTGTCTGTGAACAAGTACTGATCGATATCTGGTAATTAAATCAAAGGTTTAATTCCAGTCATCTTAAGGCATGCATCCAAGCCAGTCCAGGACTGCTGAAGTAATTGCAAGGATCTAAGATGTAGTACTCAAAGCACATTTTTATGAAATTTTCAGCCAGCAGAAATATACAGACCATGATATTTTCCTTGATTTAATCTAAATTGCCTTCAATAGTTTACTAGCATGTTCATAAATCTGCATTGCTAGATGTGCTCGTCATTTAATTGGGAATAATAGCGGAAGTTTATCTCGCAGTTCTTTTTCTTTGAAGCGTTCAAAGCTGTTCATATAATCATAAGGGTAAAACATTTTCTTTGTATTAGTTCCAATATGTTACCAGAGTATTCTTTTGAAGTATATTGCAAAATGATGGGATGTTTATTTACTAAGCCAATATACCTTTGGTATGACTTTTTTTTAAACTTTCTGACTGCGATGCACTTATGAAGTGAGAATCATAGCCGTCATAAATTATGGAACCACAATGGGTATGTTGTTGGTTAGTTGAAAATTAAGATTACAGATTATCATGGGCACTTCCTGATAAACTTTCCTAGTTATATGGCAGTGATCTTTAACTGCCTCTGTCACATGCCATGTAACATTTATCGCAAATATGGTATATTTTTCAGCCGCTTTGATGTTTCTAGCTCTACTGGCCAAGGGCCAGCCGAGCTTATGGGATGGTGTGTTGTCCGTCTTCCGTCGTCCGTCCGTCGTCCGTCCGTTAACTTTTGCTTGTGTACACTCTAGAGGCCACATTTCTGATGCAATCATCATGAAACGTTGTCAGAATGTTTGGTCTCAATGAAATCTCGTCAAGTTCGAAAATGGGTCATGTGGGTTAAAAACCTTAGGTCACTAGGTCAAATATTGGAAATAAACCTTGTGTACACTCTAAAGGCCATATTTTTGACCCGAGCTTGATGCAACTTATGTCAGAATGGTTTGTCTTAATTATATCTTGGTCAAGTTCTACATTGGGTCACTGATGGGGTGAAAAACTAGGTACTAGCGTCAAATACTTGAAAAACACTTGTGTACACTCTAGAAGCCGTATTTCTGACCCAATTTTCATGAAACTTTGTCCAAAATGTTTGTCTTAATTATATCTTGAGTCAAGTTCAAAAATGGGTCACATGGTTTAAAAACTAGGTCACTAGGTCAAACTTTGGAAAAACCGTGTGTACACTCTAGAGGCATGTTTATTGACCCCGATCTTGATGCAATTTTAGTCAGAATATTTGTCTCAATTATAGCTTGGTAAAGTTCGAAATGGGTCACAACAGGGTCAAAACTAGGTCACTAGGTCAAATACTTGAAAAACCTTGTGTACACGTCTAGAGCAATATTTCTGACCGATCTTGATGAAACTTTGTCGACATGTTGTCTTAATTATATTTGTGGTCAAGTCGAAAGGGTCCCAATGGTGGTCAGAAAACTAGGTCACTAGGTCAAATACTGAAAACCTTGTGTACACTCTAACCGCCATATTTTTTTTCATTCGATCTTTACCAAACTTTAGCCAGATTGTTAATGTCAATAACAGCTCGGTAAGTTTGTTTTATAGATTATGGGATGGTGTGTTGTCCGTTTTCCGTCGCTCCCGTCGTCCCGTTAACTTTTTCTTGTGTACACTCTAGAGAGGCAAATTTCTGATGCAATCATCATGAAACTATGGTCAGAATGTTTGTCTCAATTAATTTCTGGTCAAGTTCAAAATGGGTCATGTGGGGTCAAAACAGGTCACAACGTGTCAAATACTTGAAAAAACACTTGTGTACACTCTAGAGGTCATATTTGTCTACCCAATACTTGATGAAACTTTGTCAAGATTGTTTATCTTAATTATATCCTTGATGAAGTTCGGAATGGGTCACATGAAGTTAAAAACTAGGTCACTAGGTCAAATATTGGAAAAACCTTGTGTACACTCTAGAGGCCATATTTTTGACCCGAGCTTGATGCAACTTTGTCAGAATGTTTGTCTTAATTATATCTTGGTCAAGTTTGAAAATGGGTTCAACATAAGGTTAAAAACTAGGTCAACTAGGTCAAATACTTGAAAAAACCTTGTGTACACTCTAGAAGCCGTATTTCTGACCCAATCTTGATGAAACTTTGTCAAAATGTTTGTCTTAATTATATCTTGGTCAAGTTCAAAAATGGGTCACATGGTGTTGAAAAATAGGTCACTAGGTCAACTTTGGGAAAAAACCGTGTGTACACTCTAGAGGCCATATTTTGACCCGATCTTGATGCAATTTTGTCAGAATATTTGTCTTAATTATAGCTTGCTAAAGTTCGAAAATGGCTCACACAGGGTGGCAAGAACTAGGTCACTAGGTCAAATACTTGAAAAACCTTGTGTACACTCTAGAGGCCACTATTTCTGACCCGATCTTGATGAAACATTGTCGAAAATGTTGTCTTAATTATATTTTGGTCAAGTTCGAAAATGGGTCCCATGGGGTCAAAAACTAGGTCACTAGGTCAAATACTTGAAAAACCTTGTTAACACACTAGACACCATGTAGTACGACTCGATTCTATCAATGGTATAACAGCCTAGTAGAGCGTTCACAGGCCCTCTTGGGCCTCTTGTTCTCTTCTTCTACTGTCATCGTCAAATATTTCTTAAAATATGCATTCATGGTTTTTTTTACAATATTTTTCTTCCCTCTATCATTTTTTTCTAAAAACTTGTAAACTGCGTTTGGCTCCCTGTATGTCACAACAGGTTTTGGCAATATGTATCATCATAGCAACAAACAGCCTTGTACCCGTACCCACAATCAGTAAGTTGTTGAGTATGCCTCCGTATACGAGTTTTCTGGATTATTTGAGGCCTGAAACATTTTCGGTTATAAGTGAAGTAATATATAATAAAAAATGAAACGTTTTTTGGAGTAAACGCTTTTGTTTTTCGTCAGGCATTTTTATTGCTTGTTTGCCATAATCTACAGTCAGATTTGTGCTTTTTCAATACTTTTTTCTAATGTAAGGCACTGCAAGCATGTTTTGCGAAACGCCCCTTTATTCTTGCGTAATGTTTTGACTAAAACATCAGGCAATTAAATCCTTTATCCACACATGATGATTTTGTTCTTCTCCCTTTAATAAAAAGCATAATCACATTCTTCTTCAGCTTTAATTTTTGATGGAAACAAAGGGTATACTCCAATTATCCCCATTTCCAAATTATATTTAAAAACATGTATTATTTTGTTTTTTTTTTCTATTTTTGGTTTATGGTAACAGGAAATATAGATGTTCCCCGAGCGAACGTCTTATGGGGTGTATGTTCGTTTTTCAAGAGCTTGTACTCGAGTTGAGGACTTTAATATTCGTATCTCCTGTATAACTAAAAAGCTACTCAATCAGGGTTACCGTTACCCATAAACTTCGTAAAAACCTTTGCAACATTTTATTATCGTAAGCCTGATCTACTTTCCTGTCCTGTGTTATAATGTGATGTACAGTAGGGTAAGTGTGAGGTTTGGTGAATCCTATGAACCGGTTTAAAACCCCCAGTGGCCTAGTTTTGCCACTGACACGTTCCAAGGCGGTAGCCCTATGTGTCAACCCTTTCGTGTTTGTGATGTCGTTTACTTTTATTTATTACTTTTGCCTTCTGTGTTTTGTGGTGACTGTCCTCC
>JAWPHD010019553.1:0-35227 GCA_037043455.1 Cyrtodaria siliqua | reverse complement strand
TTTATTCGACGTTAAACATGGCTGCCAGTGGTCATCTTTGTTAACATAGAGTTATATAATGAAAACTTGTAGCGACTACTCCTCTGAAAATACTTGACGGATTTTCATGAAACTTCACACGAATGTTGCTCTTGATGTCTAATTGATCCTTGCAAAATTTCAGGTCGGCCGTAAATTCAAGATGGCCACCATGGCTAAAAATAGATTTTCAAAAGACAAGTTTGTAGCGACTACTTCTTGAAAACTATAAGTGATATTGATATGGGACTTTTTCTAAAATGATCAGCATGACATGATGGTTATTCAAGTCGAACATTACTTTGATTCGACGTTAAACATGGCTGTCAGTGGCCATCTTTGTTTACATAGAGTTATATAATGAAAACTTGTAGCGACTACTCCTCTGAAACTACTTGACGGATTTTCATGAAACTTCACAGGAATGTTGCTCTTGATGTCTAATTGATACTAGCAAAATTTCAGGTTGGCCGGCAATTCAAGATGGCCGCCACGGCTAAAAATAGGTTTTTAAAAAATAAGTTTGTAGCGACTACTTCTTGAAAACTATAAGAGATATTGATATGGGACTTTTTCTAAAATTATCAGCATGACATGATGGTTATCCGAGTCGAACATTATTTTGATTCGACTTTAAACATGGCTTCCAGTGGCCATCTTTGTTTACATAGAGTTATATAATGATAACTTGTAGCGACTACTCCTCTGAAAATACTTGACGGATTTTCATGAAACTTCACAGGAATGTTGCTCTTGATGTCTAATTGATCCTTGCAAAATTTCAGGTCGGCCGGAAATTCAAGATGGCCGCCATGGCTAAGAATAGATTTTCAAAATACAAGTTTGTAGCGACTACTTCTTGAAAACTATAAGTGATATTGATATGGGACTTTTTCTAAAATGATCAGCATGACATGATGGTTATTCAAGTCGAACATTATTTTGATTCGACGTTAAACATGGCTGCCAGTGGCCATGTATGTTTACATAAGAGTTATATAATGATAACTTGTAGCGACTACTCCTTTGAAACTACTTGGTGGATTTTCATAAAACTTTACAGGAATGTTGCTTTTAATGTCTAATTGATCTTAGCAAAATTTCAGGTCGGCCAGAAATTCAAGATGGCCGCCACAGCTAAAAATAGATTTTTAAAAAAGAAGTTTGTAGCGACTACGTCTTGAAAACTATAAGTGATGTTGATATGGGACTTTTTGTAAAATGATCAGCATGACATGATGCTTATCAGAGTCAAACATTATTTTGATTCGACGTTAAACATGGCTGCCAGTGGCCATCTTTGTTTACAAAGAGTTATTAGCTCTACTGATCAGATCAGCAGAGCTTATGCAGTGGTGCGGCGTCCGTCGTCCGTCTGTCTGTCTGTCCGTCCGTCCGTTAACTTTTTTTTTGTAGCGACTACTCCTCTGAAACTACTGAATAGATTTTCATGAAACTTTACAGAAATGTTGCCCATGAAGTCTTGTTGATCCTAGCAAAAATTCATGTAGATGTGAAATCCAAGATGGCCGCCAAATCTAAAAATAGGTTTTTAAAAAACAAGTTTGTAGCGACTACCTCTTGAAAACTCTAAGGGATATTGCTATGGGACTTTTTCTAAAATGATCAGCATGACATGATGTTGGTCCTTGTCGAAAATCGTTTTGATTCGACGTTAAACATGGCTGCCAGCGGCCATCTTTGTTTACATAGAGTTATATAATGAAAAACTTGTAGCGACTACTCCTCTGAAACTACTTGACAGATTTTCATGAAACTTCACAGGAATGTTGCTCTTGATGTCTAATTAATCCTAGCAAAATTTCAGGTCGGCCGGAAATTCAAGATGGCTGCCACGGCTAAAAATAGATTTTTAAAAAATAAGTTTGTAGCGACTACTTCTTGAAAACTATAAGAGATATTGATATGGGACTTTTTCTAAAATGATCAGCATGACATGATGTTGGTCCTTGTCGAAAATCGTTTTGATTCGACGTTAAACATGGCTGCCAGCGGCCATCTTTGTTTACATAGAGTTATATAATGAAAACTTGTAGCGACTACTTCTCTGAAACTACTTGACGGATTTTCATGAAACTTCACAGGAATGTTGCTCTTGATGTCTAATTGATCCTAGCAAAATTTCAGGTCGGCCGGAAATTCAAGATGGCCGCCACGGCTAAAAATAGATTTTTAAAAAATAAGTTTGTAGCGACTACTTCTTGAAAACTATAAGAGATATTGATATGGGACTTTTTCTAAAATTATCAGCATGACATGATGGTTATCCGAGTCGAACATTATTTTGATTCGACGTTAAACATGGCTGCCAGTGGCCATCTTTGTTTACATAGAGTTATATAATGATAACTTGTAGCGACTACTCCTCTGAAAATACTTGACGGATTTTCATGAAAACTTCACACGAATGTTGCTCTTGATGTCTAATAGTCTAGTAATTATAGGTTTTAAGGTCAAACAAATTCCAACAGAAAGCATTTTAGGATTTTTAGAATCACTGATATGTAATGAGTTTCAGAAAAAAACTCCTCAAGATAAAGATGGTGGGAAATGCTAAATTTCGGGGTAAAAGTTGCGTTTTTAAGAGAAAATCTCCGGAAACTGGAATAATTTTATAAAAAATCATTTGAGCAAATTAGAATTTTCTAACAGTGCGGAAATGCTCTTCCAAATACATCTCCATGTAAATCAAGGTTTTATAGATGGATATTGGGTTAATAATATGAGATTTTGGGGCAAAACTTGGAAAAAATGAATAAAATCATTGATTTCTGTAATGCATTTGGTGTTACTAGGCTATAAATTAAAAAAAAATACTAAATGAGTTGTAAAAACTTAGTTTCTTACTGTTTTGCACAGAGAAAGGTACAGAGATGTGCCAGAAAAAACTCCTTTAGCATACGACGATATAAATTACTTTATTTTTGGGTCTAAAAATGTGTTTTTCATAAAAAAATCGCTGAAAAGAGGAATCATTTTGTAATAAGATGTTTGAACATAAACTTATCTAATGGAAGTGATAAAATGGTGCACACTTATATATACAAATGTTTCATTGTATCGTAAGTTAATGTGAAAGTTCACATTGTGTGATTTTTGGGGCAAAATGTAGAAAAAATTAATAAAATCGCTGATTTCTGTAATAAAGTCGTAATACAGGCCTTTAAGCTAAAGAAGTAGGGAAATGAATTATAAAATGATGATCTATAATGGTTTTCCATAGAGCAAGATGCAAGGATGTGCCCCAAAAAATGTCACCAAGCATATACTATTGAAATATGCATTATGTTTGGGTGGCAAAATGTTTTTGATAAAAAAATGTTGTAAACAGGAATCATTGTTAAAATGTATTTTGAATATACATAATCTACTTGAAGTGATAGTATCCTATATATACATATATCCAAATGTTTTATAGTATCAGAAATTTAGTTAGATGCTCAGTTATAAGGTCTGTAGCAAACAAAAGGTCCGTTGAATAAATGTCTAGTTATAATGGTTACGACCATGGATCATGTTTACATCATTTGGACATTTTATATATAAAAACATGATGTAATTACATACATATGTATTTATAACCTTTTAATACACATATTGTATACACTTCATTGAATATGTGGTGGAAATATTGTTCAAGCAATCATCACAACAGGGTTTATAATCATTTAAATAGCATATATGGTAAATTATATTAAAATGGTGCAATACGTTATATCTTTAGGTGTGATAATTACATTTTAATGAAAAAGATCACCGGAAACTGTATGATAAGTTTTAAAAGCACGTTCAAAGTAACTGTATGAAATTCAATTTTGAAATTTTGCGCAATACTCATGTTGAAGTTGTAGAAGCTTTTGTTCACATCACCTAATATTATTGCTTGTTTTTGTTTAATTCACATGAATCTCAATTTCTATAGAATTTATAGAGATTACATTTTGGCACTGCACACATGAGATTCCATGCTTTCTACAAAAACCTGTTACACATTCAATGCTATAAATGTACACTCTGATTACATTGTTTTGATTGTTCATAATGTATATAACCTTTCATTAACATGCAATGCCCACACCTCCGAGAAGCAATTATTTGTTAAAAACACCAAGGTATATATGTTATTTAAAAGATGATGATTGTGATGGTAGACTAGTGTGTTACTAGTGGGATAATCCATAGATTTAGCTAACTATCAGACATCACTTATACGAAAATGTTTGGTACAAACTTTGCACAACTGGTGGTTCAGCTGTAGCACTAAAATAAATATAAAAAGATCGGACAGGGAAAGTAGCATTCAAGAAGCACAGTCAACCACAAAACACAGAAACAAACACGCAAACAGACAAACAAGAAGGCAAAAGTAATAATAAATGCTAACGACATCACAAACACAAAAGGGCTTACAATAGGGCTACCTCCTTATATTGCTACACTTGTAAAACATGCATATCCATCACTATTATTATTTTTCCAAAATAACTTTGTACGTTAATATAAAACTTGTGTTTTGGACTAAACGCCTCACACTCTATAAAAAGCTATATAAATAGAATTACATATGTATACAAGCTTGGTTACAAACAAGAGGCCTCGCTAACACAGTGGATATGGCCATGGCTTTGGAGCCACAGGCCTCTGCCCCAATTGGTTCGCTCCCGAGGCATGCATGATGGGAAACTTCATCCTACATCTCAAATACTCTGCCCCGCATGGGTTCGCTCCATTGCGGAGGCATGTCTGATGGGAACCTTCACCCTTCATGACATCTCCATCTCCATTGCATTCCCAATATAATCTAATATGAGTGTTAACCCCATTTCATTCAGGGTTGCAAATACAAATAGCATCTGTGACGTGCAAATTATTGATACACTCAATTACTGTTCTACTCAATTGAAAATTATATTTTACGCATAACAAAACACTCCATAGCATCACAGGGGTTAGGATATTTAATTATTCCAACATGCATCCTTTTATCCATTACAAAAAAAGTAAAAAAAATATATTTTACTCTAGACACATGAAAATCTTCTAGTCCATTATCCCTATCAATTATAAAAATTATCAATGTTTGAGTACATGTCCGCAGTGTGAGTATCTAATTCAATCTGGAAATAATGAAACTGAGCGGGTACATATATAGGGCAAAATTTCATAACAGGGCTCTGGAAATATTTTGAAAATCCACTTGCCCAGGGCAAGTGGATTTCAGAATCCACTTGCCCTGTTCAAAATCCACTTGCCCTGTCCAAAATGTCACTTGCCCCAAATTCAAAAGTCACTTGTCCCAAAATCAAGCCTTTGTCAACGTACCAAACTTTTCTAGACGCTGCGCGCCACCGACGTATCCATGGTGGGTAGTAGATTACGTTTAGGGCTGGATTTCACTGGAGAATCACGAGAAATAGATCCATTTTCAGATTGGCTGGGTGAACACAAATCAACACCATCAATACTATCCTTAAATCCAAGTTCACTGTCAGACTGACCACCAGAATCACACAAATCAACATTTTTAAGATCACCAGGTGTATTTTCCTCAGTAATTTTAGACACATGTTTAGGTTTTGTCCTTACAAGGAACGTTATAGAGACATGGTTAATTTGTAACTTTTTTTGTAAGATTGTTGAAATAATGAAGGATCTTTTATTAAATACTGCATCATGTAATTACCCACAGGAATCGGACATATTGTAAATGCATGTAATAAACCACATTGACTATCCACTACTAGTATATTAAAATATATTTTTATATACATGCGGGGACCTACATATGGGGATACTGTACTATGTTTACAATACGTCCGATTCCTATGAATTACCATATAAACTCATGAATATCAAAAGAAACAATGACCCCTTTCCCACATTTCCAAACCGCCTTTGATTACATCATCAATTTTACATCAACATTCGTGAATGTGTTTCAAAAGTTTCCCTTTATAGTAACTGCAAACAAAACATCTGCCTACTCAGCTTTAATCGTCAACGCCAGGTCACAAATAAAGTGATAATCGTGTTACCAAATGTGCCAAACAAAATACAAACTCGCAAACAAAGTTTGTTTAATAATATGTGTCAAAATAACTTCAATAAAGCAACCCGCTGCATTCACATACCTTCCTTAATTAGTGCCAGTAATTAATTTCTGCGTTATTTGTGTATAGTACAGTACTTGCCGTAATCGTTTATAAATTGCTGTTTGTTTACAATTTTCCAATGACCCGCGTTTCACCTTTTACACAGCTATAAGTACTTGGCGGACTGATCAATGTGTATTCATTACCTTTTCCGATAACATTCAGCGTCAATACACAATATGCGTTGCATAAAATCTTGGTGCGGTTATACTCTTCAAACATAATTCGAAAGTTCGGCTAAACATATGATTTATGTTGCGCGTAAAATAATGCATAACAGAAGTCTACAAACTTTACAATGGTTACGTTTTAGCGATTATAATTGGATTAATTTGATTATAATTGGATTAATTTTTGGGATGGTCTTATCATGTAAGTAGAGGACACACTTTAGTATAAATAGGGAGATGAATATTATTAATGCTATCGGCGCATGGACATTTTTGATTGGCACCTCAAACTTTCCTCGGCCAATCAGGTTTTGACAAACTGTCAAAGTGGGAGGGATTTCTTAATTACCGCTCGCGGCGAAAGCGATGGGTTCGTAATCGGCACACTTTATGATAAGCCGAGTTTTCGTTTGATTTTTTGTCTAAAACGGAAACGTCCAGTCGGGCAAGTGTCGGACAACCAGATTTGTGAAGGACACCTGCCCGCACCCAAATACCACTTGCCCGGGGCGTCGGGCAACCATATTTCCGGAGCCCTGCATAACTTCCAAAATATTGTTTATACTGCTCAAATGCTTTTTGAAAATCGGTTCATGTATATTTTGCATTTTTTTCACCCAAATCATAAAGCCTCATATGTCTTTGGACTTACTTCTGACACAGTAGTGCACATGCGCAACACTTATAATGCGCCAAACTGATACAAGAAAATGATCTTTCTACACTTTTTTAGTTTATAACCAAGTACTTTGTGAATGAAAAGGGTGATTCTGTGCAATTGTTAAGCAAATCGTCAAAAAAAATCACGGTTTGAGTATTCTTCTTAATTTCAAATACAATGAAAAACTTTAATATAATTATGTACATTGAATAGTGAAACATTTTGTGACATCAGTGTATTTTTTGTTTAAGCTAAAACAATCTTATAAACGATTCTGATTTTCATCGAATGTTAATGAAAATTGCATTGTTTCGCAAAAAAAAAAGCATTTCCATTCATCGTACCCTTGGATACTGGAAACCGTTAGAAATGATCTCTTAGCATTCACAACAACTCGATAAATTCCATAGAATCATATTTCAAATTTATTTAGAAGGAATCCATATTGGCTATGTCATACTAATATGGCGGCGCCCTAGACCCCAGCAGATTCCCTCCAAAAGCCATTAAAAGTCAAACCCAACATTATCATCACTTTTACAATGTCATTTGGCCGATAGATCTATATCTATTTTCTTTACATGGAATCGCTGATATAACCTTCATCTTTATTGTAGTAACAAACATGCAATGCAGATCTTACATTTTTACACGTGTGGCTAACGGTCATACTGTTTAGAATACAGCAACAGTGAACTATTTTCTGTCCCGTTGACTTCCGGATAACACAATGTTAAGATTTGCATCGAAACACATAGGTGTGATTCCAAATGTAGACCGAGTATTTTTTACAAATGTAGACCGAGTAATTTGATTGTATCACAAAAACATTGGTGTTTTTTCTCCATTTCTATTCCAAGTTTTGATCCTGACCTCGCAATTTAAGCATCTTATTCATTTCTGAAGTTCTGATATTATCAAACATATGTAATGTAGGTTTTATACACCATTTTTTTCACTTCAATTATATTTGTTGAAATACTTATTTGTGATGCTTTTTCAGTCATTTTTAATGAAGGACAATTGTTTTAATTTAATTAGCGTCTTATCGATCTCTGATTCCGTGTTTCACACGAAGATGGGTTTGGAAGAAGGTTTCCTCACTTTAAAAAGAATATAATATGCTGTAGTTTCAAGTCAAAAAAAAAAACCTTCCATCATTGTTCTTAAAAGCATTTGAAGCAAACAGTTAATGGTGTAAATATTGAACGAACAATATATGTATTAGATAGTTAAAAATCATGTTTATGAACTTTTTTATAGCAATAAATTTAATAATTAGAGCAAAATCGTCGTAAGATGTTCCATAAAACGGGCCACTGTACGACGAATGTATTACAGAAATCAACGATTTTATGATTTTTTTCCAACATTTTGCCCCAAAATCTCACAATGTGAACTTTCACATTAACTTACGATACAATGAAACATTTGTATATATAATTGTGCACCATTTTATCACTTCCATTAGATTAGTTTATGTTCAAACATCTTATTACAAAATGATTCCTGTTTCCAGCGATTTTTTTTATGAAAAACACATTTTTAGACCCAAATATAAAGTATTTCAGATCGTCGTATTCAAAAGGACTTTTTTCTGGGTCATCTCTGTACCTTTCTCTGTTCAAAACAGTAAGAAACTTATTGTTTATAGCTCATTTAGTATTTTTTTCATTTATAGCCTAGTAACACCAAATGTATTACAGAAATCAACGATTTTATTCATTTTTTTCCAAGTTTTGCCCCAAAATCTCATATTAGTAACCTCATATCCATCTATAAAACCCTGAATTACATAAAGATGCATTTGGAAGAGCATTTCCGCACTATTGAATGATTCTTATTTGCTCAAATGATTTTTTATAAAATTATTCCAGTTTCCGAAGATTTTCTCTTGAAAACGCAACTTTTACCCCAAAATTTAGCATTTCCCACCATCTTTATCTTGAGGAGTTTTTTTCTGAAACTCATTACATGTCAGTGATTCTAAAAATCCTACAATACTTTCTGTTGGAATTTGTTTGACCTTGACTCTTGTTTTCGGCTATAATTACTGGCCTATAATTGATCCTTGCAAAATTTCAGGTCGGCCGGAAATTCAAGATGGCCGCCATGGCTAAAAATAGATTTTCAAAATACAAGTTTGTAGCGACTACTTCTTGAAAACTATAAGTGGTATTGATATGGGACTTTTTCTAAAATGATCAGCATGACATGATGGTTATTCAAGTCGAACATTATTTTGATTCGGCGTTAAACATGGCTGCCAGTGGCCATGTATGTTTACATAAGAGTTATATAATGATAACTTGTAGCGACTACTCCTCTGAAACTACTTGACGGATTTTCATGAAACTTCACACGAATGTTGCTCTTGATGTCTAATTGATCTTAGCAAAATTTCAGGTCGGCCGGAAATTCAAGATGGCCGCCATGGCTAAAAATAGATTTTTAAAAAATAAGTTTGTAGCGACTACTTCTTGAAAACTATAAGAGATATTGATATGGGACTTTTTCTAAAATGATCAGCATGACATGATGGTTATCCGAGTCGAACATTATTTTGATTCAATGTTAAACATGGCTGTCAGTGGCCATCTTTGTTTACATAGAGTTATATAATGAAAACTTGTAGCGACTACTCCTCTGAAACTACTTGACGGATTTTCATGAAACTTCACAGGAATGTTGCTCTTGATGTCTAATTGATCCTAGCAAAATGTCAGGTCGGCCGGAAATTCAAGATGGCCACCACGGTTAAAAATAGATTTTCAAAAAAACAGTTTGTAGCGACTACTTCCTGAAATCAAAATCAATCAGTAGAGCTTCAAGGTCATTGACCTCTTGTATTATGAAAACTTGTAGCGACTACTCCTCTGAAACTACTGGACAGATTTTCATGAAACTTCACAGGAATGTTGCTCTTGATGTCTAATTGATCCTAGCAAAATTTCAGGTCGGCCGGAAATTCAAGATGGCTGCCATGGCTAAAAATAGATTTTCAAAATACTAGTTTGTAGCGACTACTTCTTGAAAACTATAAGTGATATTGATATGGGACTTTTTGTAAAATGATCAGCATGACATGATGTTAGTCCTTGTCAAAAATCGTTTTGATTCGATGTTAAACATGGCTGTCAGCGGCCATCTTTGTTTACATAGTGTTATATAATGAAAACTTGTAGCGACTACTCCTCTGAAAATACTTGACGGATTTTCATGAAACTTCACACGAATGTTGCTCTTGATGTCTAATTGATCCTTGCAAAATTTCAGGTCGGCCGTAAATTCAAGATGGCCACCATGGCTAAAAATAGATTTTCAAAAGACAAGTTTGTAGCGACTACTTCTTGAAAACTATAAGTGATATTGATATGGGACTTTTTCTAAAATGATCAGCATGACATGATGGTTATTCAAGTCGAACATTACTTTGATTCGACGTTAAACATGGCTGTCAGTGGCCATCTTTGTTTACATAGAGTTATATAATGAAAACTTGTAGCGACTACTCCTCTGAAACTACTTGACGGATTTTCATGAAACTTCACAGGAATGTTGCTCTTGATGTCTAATTGATACTAGCAAAATTTCAGGTTGGCCGGCAATTCAAGATGGCCGCCACGGCTAAAAATAGGTTTTTAATAAATAAGTTTGTAGCGACTACTTCTTGAAAACTATAAGAGATATTGATATGGGACTTTTTCTAAAATTATCAGCATGACATGATGGTTATCCGAGTCGAACATTATTTTGATTCGATGTTAAACATGGCTGCCAGTGGCCATCTTTGTTTACATAGAGTTATATAATGATAACTTGTAGCGACTACTCCTCTGAAAATACTTGACGGATTTTCATGAAACTTCACAGGAATGTTGCTCTTGATGTCTAATTGATCCTTGCAAAATTTCAGGTCGGCCGAAAATTCAAGATGGCCGCCATGGCTAAGAATAGATTTTCAAAATACAAGTTTGTAGCGACTACTTCTTGAAAACTATAAGTGATATTGATATGGGACTTTTTTTAAAATGATCAGCATGACATGATGGTTATTCAAGTCGAACATTATTTTGATTCGACGTTAAACATGGCTGCCAGTGGCCATGTATGTTTACATAAGAGTTATATAATGATAACTTGTAGCGACTACTCCTCTGAAACTACTCGACGGATTTTCATGAAACTTCACACGAATGTTGCTCTTGATGTCTAATTGATCTTAGCAAAATTTCAGGTCGGCCGGAAATTCAAGATGGCCGCCATGGCTAAAAATAGATTTTTAAAAAATAAGTTTGTAGCGACTACTTCTTGAAAACTATAAGGGATATTGATATGGGACTTTTTCTAAAATGATCAGCATGACATGATGGTTATCCGAGTCGAACATTATTTTAGTTCAATGTTAAACATGGCTGTCAGTGGTCATCTTTGTTTACATAGAGTTATATAATGAAAACTTGTAGCGACTACTCCTCTGAAACTACTTGACGGATTTTCATGAAGCTTCACAGGAATGTTGCTCTTGATGTCTAATTGATCCTAGCAAAATTTCAGGTCGGCCGGAAATTCAAGATGGCCACCACGGCTAAAAATAGATTTTCAAAAAACCAGTTTGTAGCGACTACTTCCTGAAATCAAAATCAATCAGTAGAGCTTCAAGGTCATTGACCTCTTGTTTTTTTTTATTTATTACATGCTTTTTTTCTCTTTTTATTATCTCTACTGGCCAAGTTCGAAAACCAGCCAGATCGGACCAGTAACTGCAGAGTTACGGCTCTTGATTTAGTTAAAAATGCTATATTTTGCCTCTTTAAGACGATAGTCACTCGCTTCATTGGTGTTATAAGGGCCATATTAGCCAGTAAAGCGTCCACAGGCCCTCTTCGGCCTCTTGTTTCTACAGTATTCTACAAAAATGTTCATAAATACTTTATGTATTTTGTGCATAATATATTCACATGAAATACTTATGTATACATTCAGTGGTCGATATTAGCACAAGCCCGCAAGCCCTAAACTTGTAAAATGCCTGCCGGACTTGTCCAATATTCAAGAACCGATCGGTTTGTTGATTTGCCGGTAGTAATATCAATAAAAATCCATAAAATAGTCACAGGGTACGAAAATTCCACTCGTCCGCTCGTATTGACGATTGAAATTTCGAATCCGGATGAGTGAAACCCATGAATCGGTAGTCCGAGAGTACGAGTAACATTTCAGTAGAAAAAAACAACAAAGAAAATAGTTCTTGCACAGTTTATTAAGCGATTAAATGCAGTAAATAGTCGCAACTCTGTTTATTCAGCGATAAAATGCAATTTAAGTCAACCGGATATTAGGAAATTGATGCATTTCTGTTTTGAGACATTCTAAAATGCGGCTCCCGTTCTAATTTCACGGAGCGCTGAACGTTACTATAGAAATAACCCTTTTACGGGGGGAAATCTTTAAGGGTACTAGTCACCTTTTAGGTGACTGGAAAAGGTGACTGGAACCAGGGCCTTCTGGAAGGGGAATTGCAAAAAAGTATGCTGTTTTCTTGTATTGGAGTTTAACATTTTATAATAAATATATATATTTTTTTTTTCAACGGGAATTTTTCACAGGAGAAGGGGAAAAATATATACCATGCCAGAGTAACTGTAATGGCCAGGAATGAGCAGACTGTACTGAACTATAGACTGAATATCTATAATACTGGTCAGAGTTTCATAATTTTCATTGATTTATATCAAGAAAAAACAACACATTATGATGTTTCCCTTTGTTTTATTTATATAAATAGTGTTAAATGATGGTATCTATGAATGTTTACAATATGAGCAGGATGAGTAAACATCCTATAAGCACGAGTTACATGTCAATGCCACTCGTCCTACAGTAAAATATATTTCGTCCCCATGACAGTCATAATATCCACGAGTTCTGTTTTGAAATGAGCTGTTTACGATATTGTAGAGATTGAAATAAACATGACCATGATCAAATTTGAATAAATGTTACTATTATATTAGGCCAATAGTGAGTATACTGATGTTTTTTCAATTTTTGACATACTTTTTTCCAGGCTTGTTCGTTTTTATCCGGGCTTGTTCAAAATCAAAGAATACAAGCTTGTGGTTTGAAATCCTAATTTTGACAACCGACACATTTCATATACATGTGGCACAGGTGTATTATTAAAAATGTATGTGGTACATATGTGACACATATGTATCATTTATGTGGCACATATGTAAATAACATGATGTACATATGAAAGAAATAAGAAAGTAACACATAATTTTATATGTGGCAAATGTGACAACATTTTTACTGTATTTAACTAAGATAAATATGTTTAGTGAATAAATGTAGACTGAGACCTAGTGGGATTCTTTTATTACTTTAAAAAGTGCTGATCTTTTCTACATGTATGCAATCTGCAAAAATCTACTTGCATTTAGCAAGTAAATAATTGTTAAATTTGAACCCTGGGCGTATACTGCTTCGTTAGTTACCCTCTTGTTTGAAATACACTTGATTGTTATATTTCCATGAATGCAGAGCTTTTTTCAGGTATTTTGGGAAGAAAAAGGACCCTTGTAAATTTGGGAAACTTCTTTCTAGAAAATGACCAATTTGGGAATTGTTTTCATCGATAAAATGGCCAACTGAGATTTGCTTACGTCAACATTTTAGTTAGGGCGAGGTACTGCAGGCACTCGTCATGGCAAGCGGATGAGTGAAGTTTTCGTGCCCTTCATTTATTAAAATGCATCTGTATGTTTATATTAACTATTGCACTGAACAGTTGTTATTTAAAATCAAATCCATATATTTATAGGCTAGATCGATGAGAAATGATATCATGCACTCCCCGTCACAGAATTTGTCAGATGCTGATCTAAATAAGCACATCGCTACAATGATGGACGTGCTAAATGCCATACCAACTCCTCATACTGGTTTTCAGGCAGCTCAAGTCGCTGTTGAGAAACTTGAACAGGTAAGCTCAATTAATTGATGAATGAATACTATTATACACCCACAAATTATGTTTTCACACATGAGATTTTGCTGTGCAGAATAACTTTGTCTAGATTAATGTGACTGCTTATTTAAAATGGATTGAATATATATCATATATAGAGGTCAAGGTCACTGACCTTTAAACGTCAATATGAAACTTGTTTTCTGTTCATTTTAAGCAGGAAAAATGCATGGACTGATAGGTGGTCCTTCTCATGTACAGCTATACATACCGAAACATAAAAATAGAACAAAACACATACACAGTGTTGTTCTGTGATTAATGTTTACATTATATCAACAATTCATATGCCTTGATTTGTAGTGCTGCTAGATCCTTGGCATGGTGTCATAGACGCTATGGGTTTGACATTTTTCAGCTTTGTCTTTTGTTATTTTGGAGGCAGAGAGATGTTTTTGAGAATTTTCCACATTTTTAAAGAAAGCGAAAACACCCAGTCAGTCATGCGAACGCTTGACACTCCTATATCAAGGTTCATACAGCCTTAAAAAGTCCTTAAATTTCATAAGTAGCCTTCAAAAGTCCTTAAATCCACTCCAGCCTTAAAAATTCTGACAAAATATCATTAAAGGTCCTTCAATTTCATAATCAGTCGATTATTTATACAAGAGGAATAATATCTGAGGTAGTTTAAAAAAAAATCGGTAAAAAAAAGAAAATCGCCGATAATGTTATGAGTTAATCGGACTTAAAAACGGGTTATTAGGGCCTTAAAAGACCTTAAAAAGTTCTTAAATTTCACAATGATAATTCTGTATGAACCATGTATATGTACAATCCTACTACATGAGATGGATTTATATCATGTATATTTTTATGCCCCCGAAGGGTGGCATACAGTAGTCGCACTGTCCGTCCGTCAGTCCCTTCGTTCGTTCTTCCATACAATCGTGTCCGATTAATAACTCTTGACAATAATGGACGGATTTTCAAATAACTTGGCACAATTGCTCACCCCAACAAGACTACGTGTTGCGCACAAAATCCAGGTCCGTGGCTCCAAGATCAAGGTCAAACTTAAGAGGTCAAAGGTCAAAATGAAGTGCTTTCGTGTCGGATCAATAACTCTGATATTCATGGACATATTTTCAAATTTTCATCACAACAAGATGACGTTTCGCTCACAAAATCCAGGTCCCTGGCTCTAAGGTCAACGTCACACTTAGAGGTCAAATGTCAAATCGTGTCCGGTCAATAACTCTGGCATACCAGGACGGATTTTGAAATAACTTTGGACAAGTGTTCACCACAACAAGACGACATGTCATGCATATAACCTATGTCTGTGGCTTCAAAAACAAAGTCACACAAGACGTCAAAAGTCTTATCGTGTCTGGTCAATAACGGGCATTCTTGGACGGATTTTCAAATAACTTGGCACAAATGCTCACCACAACAAGACAATGTGTCGTGCACAAAATCCAGGTCTGTGTCTTCCAAGGTCAAGGTCACACTTAAAGGTCAAATCATGTCCGGTCAATAACTTTTGCATGCCTGGAAAGATTTTCAAATAACTTGGCACACGTGCTCACCACAACCAGACATGTCGCGCACAAAATCCAGGTCCGTGTCTCCAAGGTCAAGGTCATACTTAGAGGTCAAAGGTCACTTCGGGGGCATTTGTCACAGTGACATTTCTTGTTACTGTTTGTAATTTAAAGAAGCAGGCCCGACGGGCCATCATGCTTTAGGAAAGTCATACCATCCGAAAATCAGGTGGCCTCGGGCCAGCGGACCTGCGTAAGTGTCGAACGCTGATGGTAAGTGACATATTCCCCGGAAAAAAACATTTACCCTTGACCTCCAAATGTGACCTTGACCTTTGAGTTGCGGATGGACCTGTTTCTTGTATGCAACACACCTTCTCATTGTGACAAAGATTTGTGTGAATTTGCATGAAATTCCCTGACAGTTCTTTCAACATTTTGGCTGCGACACAAATTTCAACTCATTTGAATGACCTCCAAGTGCAGCATTTTTACTTTTGGGGGAAGGGGGTTGGGGTCCTTTAGAGGGGGGAAATTTGACGTGAAATGGAAAAAGGGGGAAATTTGACAGTTAAGTAAAGAAGAAAGGATAGTATTTTTTGTATGTATCAAGTCTGTCTTTCATTTAATATTAAATTCACAGGAAGTACATGTTTGATGGACATGTTATGGGGAATCGGCCCGAAATTACTCTTAAAATAAACACTTAAGTGTGACATTGACCTTTGAGGTACGGACCTGATTCATGCGCATGACATACCTTCTTGTTGTGAGTAACAATTTTGTCATGCAATTCCATTTAGTAATTTTTAAGTGTGATTGTTTCAGTCGAATGGACAAACAAACAAACGAAGGATGGTACGATTATTACATGCCTCCCTGCAGGGAATTTTGAAAAACCTTACGGACACCATACAGCCTTAAACCATTAGAGTGTTACAGGCCCTCTTGTTTAGATATCTTGTCCATTCTATAATGACACCGTTTTAAGTAGGCAGTTTTTCAAGTCTGAAAGATTACTACAAAAAGAACAAACATTTTTGGGCATTCGCAACATCTTGTACACTGCTTCGCAGTATATCTCGAAGGTTTCCCTATTGGTTATGTCATCATAGCCAGTGAATTTTTTTGGTTATTTATGCCGCCGAGCAAAAATCGACTGTATTTTCCCAAAAAAACGTCATATTTTCCCAATCTAAAGTCATAATTTTCCCAATCAAAAGGTTCAATAAAAATATTAAATTTACACTTTAAGTATTGGTAAAAGAACTTTCCATAAGCGTATTACATTTTTAATTTTCGCGTAAACCGATATTGTCGTACTATTAGGTTGAGGTAAAAGAAATGTAAAAAGATCGGACAGGGAATGGATTTCTTTCCTGATTATGTAAATTCATGAATTGCATTTGAATGCGCACTTCCATGTGAAGATTGCAGTGCTTGTAATATTGGAATCTAGCGATTTCCTTTCCCCCGAAGGGCGGCATATAGTAGTCGCACCGTCAGTCCGTTCGTTCATACCATCGTGTCCGATCAATAATTCTGGCAATCATGGATGGATTTAATAACTTGGCACAAGTGCTCACTACAACAAGACAACGTGTTGCGCATAATCCAGGTCCGTGGCTCCACTTGTCCGGTCAATAACTCTGACGTTCATGGACGGATTTTCAAATAATTTGGCACAAGTGCTCGCCACAACAAGATGACATATCGCATACAAAATCCAGGTCCGTGGGTCAAGGTCACACTTAGAGGTCAAAGGTCAAAACCACTTTCGGGGTATTTGTCACTTAAGTGACATTTTTTGTTCCTTTGGAGCAATAAAAATTGCCAGAACGGCATAAAAAAACAAACACATAACTTTTAGTTTTTGCTTAACTTGGAAAACCAGGATCTTAACTTTTCCCGTTTTTTTCTCCAGCCTGTGTTAACACAATTCTCACCTAAAACCTGTTTCCACAAAGCAGTATGTTGCTATCTCCACAACATGCAATGATTTCATTGAGCCTATTAACATGTTTTACCCGACAATTACATGTGCATAAATTTAACTGACATTTGACTATGCATTGACCATCCTGATTAGGACACATTTCATCACAAAAATGTAACCTATAACAAATTTTGTGTTTGTAAATACTTAAGTAAGTTTTGTGTTTGTAACAGCTGCAGAATGACAACTTTATCATAACTGATGAGGATGTTGATAAGCTGAGACGAGAAGCACTTGCCGCAATAAAGGAAGGGGTGGAAGCTGTACAAGGAGAATCAGAGAAGGTTACCACAGCAGTGAAGGAAGGGGTGGAAGCTATACAAGGAGAAGCAGAGAAGGTTACCACAGCAGTGAAGGAAGGGGTGGAAGCTATACAAGGAGAAGCAGAGAAGGTTACCAAGGAAGGGATGGAAGCTATACAAGGAGAAGCAGAGAAGGTTACCAAGGAAGGGATGGAAGCTATACAAGGAGAAGCAGAGAAGGTTACCAAGGAAGGGGTGGAAGCTATACAAGGAGAAACTGTAAAGGGGATAGAGGCCATAAATAAAGCAGTCAAAAGCCAAGCTGAGCAGAATGCAGAATGCTCGATTATGGATTACAATACTAATAAACAGAGTAAGTGGTTGTTTTGGAAGTGTCGATTCTTACGGATGGCGGGAGTTGTACAGTTTTGGTTCTACCCAGGAAAAGAGGGAGGTCTGCCTCCACCATAAAAAGTCGACCGTCATATATTTATAACCTTGCATGTGTTGAAAATGATGTAAAACATCATACAAAAAAGTTCCTTTACAATTTTATCTAAAATGCTGGAATCACATCCACTAGTACAGCAATTATACTAACAGTCCCTTGGTTACTTTTCCACATTTTACAGCTGAGTTAACTTGTCAACCTAATGAATTAATATTGGAACGTTCTACCTTTAATATAACCAACATTTTATGACAAAAACAAGTACTTTGTTTTCTCAGCAGTTTGGATTGCAATTAATACAATTGTTAAAGGGACTTGAGACAATGTGGATGTCATTTTATGAACAACTCTTATTATTGACATATCGTTTGCAGTTGTAAATATCAGTGATACACTATTTATTGTTCACAAATAACTGCTTAGCTAAGAAAAACACCGCACATGAACATGATATCTCAAAGGGTGCGGATGGAGTTAGTGTCACAAGACGGAAACCCGTCGTAACTGCAAGTTCTCCAAGAACTCGTTGGCTATAACTTTCTCATTTCTTGATATTTGTTCAAACTTTCAACATATATTCACCATGACAACATCACATGACCATACTAGAATATAAAGGTCAAGGTCACACTGGAAGTCCTCATATAGGTCAAATACTCTTCTTTTTTTTCTTCACGAAAACTCAACGTTGGCTATAACTCTCATTTCTTGATATTTCTTAATCAAACTTTCAACATATACACATCATGACAACATCCACATGACCATACTAAAATATAAAGGTCACAGTTGCACTGGAGGTCATTATATTGGTTAAATACTCATTGTTCTCTTCACGAAAACTTACTCAGGCCAGTTTGTCAAGGTCATTTATGTGGGTCCAACAAACCTTATTATACTCACAAAGCGCTGACAGGCGACACCCATCTAGCATGAAATTATGTTGCACCTCGAGTCCCGAAATAACCATACCAATTAGAACTAGAGATGCCCCCCCACCCCCACACACTGTGGCAAGGGCCATAAATCAGCCAAAAATTATTCAACTGGATCACGACAATGATATGTGTAACAATAGGCTTGTTATTGATAATCCCTACCAAGTTTAGTTGAAATCAAACAAGGGGATCAAAAGAACTAGTCAGGACAAAGTTTGTGTATTAAAACCTTTAAAGGGACACATGGCAATTCTGAGTTTTATGTTTTCCTCGATTTTCTTATCCTGCATCATTTTCACTTTAAAACTGCATGCATATAATTAAATAAAAAAAATGAAATTTCAGTTTTCTTCAACATTTTACCAAATGTTTTAAATATATTATTGGTGCAATATTATAAAAAGTAAGCAATACGTAAAAATAATTTGCTTTCAACTATTCTAACATTTAATATTAATGATTGAACAAATGCAATTAAGAGAAAAACTAACGGGACGCCGTGAGTTTTTAGAAAAATCGAGATTGTCATGTGTCCCTTTAAAGACCCATAACTCTGCCAAAAATCATTCAACTGGAACACGACTATGTAACCAAGTTTCGTTGAAAGCCCAACGGTGGTTGAGGAGATCTAGTCCAAAAAAAGTTTGTGTATTAAAACCTTTAAATGACCACAACTCCACAAAAAAAAAACGTCAATGAACCAGAACACGAACTAGGCTTGGTACTGATAATTCCTGCCAAATTTGTGAAATGCAGCCAGAGCTTCATGAAAACTAGTCCGGATAGAGTTTGTATATAACGGCCATAATTATGTCAAAAATCATTCATCCGGCACATGGCGATGATATGCACAACTAGGCTTGGTACTGATCATCCCTGCCAAGTTTAGTTGAAATCCAGCCAAAGGTTCAGGAGAACTAGTCTGTACAAAGTTAGTGTGTTTACTGTTAAAACCTTTAAAGGGCCGTAACTCCGCCAAAAATCATTCAACTGGAACATGACGACGATATACATTTGGTACTGATTATCCTTGCCAAGTTTCATTGAAATCCAGCTAGGGGTTCAGGAAAACTAGTCTGGACAATGTTTGTGTATTAAAACCTTTAAAGGGCCATAACTCTGCCAAAAATCATTCAACTGGAAACTAACTAAGATATGCACACAACTAGGCCAGGTACTGATCATCCCTAAAAAGCTTCGTTAAAATCAGGCAAAGGGTTCAGGAGAATAATCCCGACAAAGTTTGTATATTAAACCCTTTAGTGGGCCATAACTCTCATCAAATCATTCAACCGGAACACAATGACGATATGTACAATTGGGCTTGGTACTGATCATCCCTGCAAAATTTCATTGAAATCCGGCAAAATGAAGGCCATATAGTCTTGAGGCAAACTATTTTTAACTAAATCAAGAGTCATATATAACTCCAGTGTTACTATATCGATTTGGTTGGTTTTCAAACTTGTTCAAGCTTTCGGTGATATTAACAACATGGTCAAGTTTGGTAAAGATCGGTTGAGCAATGAAGGCTCTAACATCTTAACAAACTTTTCCGAGATCTTATGAATATATAACTACTGTGTAAGTTTTAAGATCCAATTACAAATGGAGAGGCTGGAGTGCCCACAAGGCAAAATTATGCATTTTTGCAAATTCAAGTGCAGGTAACTCTGTTATCAATCGACTCTGGCTGGTTCAAGAAATATCTGAGATACAATAACTACTGTATAAGTTTCGTAATGATTGGATGAAAAATGTAGGGGCTAGAGTGCCCACAAGGTAAAAGATAATGATGGACAGACGGACGGATGATGGACAACACAGCATCATAAAAAAAAAAAAGAAAAAAAAGTTAGCCCCCAGTGGGATTTGAAACCACAACCCCAGGTTCCCAGTAAATAGCATATTGCATATTTAAGAAACTCAAGGCCATAACTCTGGTGTTACTGATCCGATCTGGCTGGTTTTCAAACTTTTCCGAGCTTTCATTGATATTAAGTCTTTGCAAGTTTGGTAAAGATCAAATAATAAATGAAGGTGCTAGTGTTCACAAGGCAGAAAATGGCATTCTTCAGCTAATGAAGGGCCATAACTCTGGTATTACTTATTTGATTTGGCTGGTTTTCAAACGTGTCCGAGCTTTTATTGATAGAAACACCCTCGCAAAGTTTAGTAAAGATCCAATTAATAATGAAGGCCCTATCGTGTTCACAAGGCAAATTTAACTGACAATGATGGACAACTCGCCATCCCATAAGCTCTGCTGGCCATTGGTCTGTAGAGCTAAATTTACACATCACACACAAGGCAGCATTAAGTATAACACATAGATGATCATGCATATATGAATATAAAAATAAATGCCTAGAAAGCCATAGTGCAAGTACTCATTGACAGAAGCCAGGGCAACAAGAGAACAAAGCATTAAGAGAAATACAAAAATATGTTTAAGACAAACATCAAACGCTACCGTCTTTAAAGGATTTAGGTAGACCTCGTAGGGTTCACGATCTGTCCGGTCATCACACAAAGAGGAAAGCATACTGTTTGCAGTATAATCACCATTTAAATTTATATTTACCTCCAGGCCCCTTAATGTTTATGATTTCTACTACAAAAACTCCTGGATCACACTATTCATAATAATAAACTGCCAGGAACACAAGACCCAATTTAATTCACATGTATCTCTCATGAAATTGTAAAAAATAAATTATAAATTTTTATTTGGATAGAAAGCCATAATTTTTCCAGATCACCAGCAGTCCCTTGAATGAATCCTAATAAGTTAAACTGTCAAAAATGATCATTAAACCGAATATTGAGGCATTTATTTGTACATTAATTTATTATTATTTTGTGAAATTGAAGCACATTTTGATTGACTAATTCTTTCAGATCACTATTTTTGAGGAAAATATTATATGAACTATTCCTGTATATTGTAACATAAACGTTATTTTTGTTTTTATTTCCAGAATTGCAAAGGGACCTCGTCACTCTGTATAGGAGACGATTCCTCTCGACACCTGTTTCATCAACAAAGAAACAGACGATTAATACGAGTGTCGAGGACATTTATGTGCAGCCAAATATGCACGTTATTGACCTGGCCAAGACATTTTCAGCAGGGACAAAAACCGATGACAAAATACTCAAAGCAGTCAGCACCTATAAGGACATATTTGTTAAAGATTCTCAACGATGTTTCAGTATTTATGTCTCTGGAGATTGCGGCGTAGGAAAGACATCATTTTGTCAAAAAATGATCTCTGCTTGGTGTGACGCCCACTCACAGCCTCAGAATGAAAACCTTTCTACCGGGGACGAGGTCGAAAAATTGAAGATCTTTGACTTTCTCTTCTACATTCCACTGAGAAATGTAAAGTCTGAGTATCATGTTGAAGAGATGATCAAAACTCGGTTGTTGAAGACAGATCCTCAAAGAGAAGTTCTCTCGCGCATACTGGAAAAGGAATCGGAACGCTGTCTCATTATATTAGACGGACTGGACGAATACAGTGCACCATCAACAAACGAGTTGTCTTATGGTGTCTCTGAGGGTCTTCCAGATAGGAACGATATGTACAAGTACACGATATTGACAACATCACGTCCATGGAAGCTCGAAGTCCTTCGATTGGCTACATCCGAGATTGACCAACAGATAAACATCTACGGCATTGATGATAGAGCTGCATCTGAGTTTATTGAAAATGTTTTACATCACTTAAATGCAAGGAATAGATCCTCAAAGTCTGCTGTAGATTTTGAGGAAGAACTCCAAAGCAACAAATTGTCTCAATTTAAAACAATTCCTGTAATATTGAAACAGTTGATCTTGTTATGGTTTAGTGGGAAAACCCTTGGTAAATCACAGTGTGATATTTATAGCGGGATGATTGACCTACTGTTGACACAAGCCGAGATGCGAGATAAGACGTTGTTTGAAAATGTAGGCAGAAAATCAGATCTCCAGCTTCCAGAGTGTTTCAGTGACAAGTCAAAATGCAAAGAATGTATGCCTCTATTATATTCTCTTGCAAAATTGGCATTTGAAACATTAATTAGTAAAAACAGAGAAACATCCCTAGTCTTTGAGCAATCTGTTGCTGAGTCTCACGGCGTTGATGAAAATGACATACAAACTTGTCTTAAAGTGGGCATAATGTCCCAAGACATAGTTCCAGACTTACTAACGGATAAGACAAGCTTGTCGTTCTTGCATAAATCTTATCAGGAGTTCCTGGCAGCTCTATACATCACGATGCGTGAGGGGGATGACAAAATAATAGAACATATATTCAGTGTCTGCAATACAGTACAAATGTTACTGGAAATGTCAAAGGTAGTTTTGTTTGTTAGTGGAATGAATCCTGCCATAGCAGAAAAACTGTCGCCAGGTATAAGAAATGTGACGGGGCAAGAGAGCCGTATCCAGCAGTACAGACGAGAAGTGGAAGGGGAGGACGAGTATATCATCAGGAACATTCAGGAGATGATTATTGACTGTATGAAGGAGAGCTCAGATAATGGCCATGGTCATCTCAATCTCCCTCTGGATGACATTTATATACGCGATTATATAGACTATAGTGACAGAGACCTGGAAGCCCTTCAACACCAGGTCACACAAAACACTGCTAATATCAAGTCTGTTAACATTTACTATAAGTCAAAAGCCAGATATTCAGATCTCCTTCAACACATTGTACACTGTGAATCACTAGAGAAAATACATCTGGGGGGAGATTTAACTAATATGTCACTTGATAATTTCACTAACATGTTGAACTTACCAAAGATAGTGGCTCTAGGACTCGACCACTGTGTATTAACTCATGACCAGAAATGCAGCTTAATCACATCTCTGTCACGGAGAACTGTGCTCAGGAAGTTAGTGGCACTCAGACTATACGATATAACATTAACTCATGACCAGATGTGCAGCTTAATGAAATCTCTCTCACAGAGAACACAGCTCACACAGATTGTGTTAGAGTTTGTACGATGCAGTAATCATGGTGACCAGTGTAGATATCAGCTAGATTTATCACAGAATAAACAGCTGCAGAAACTTACACTATGGTGGCTATATATAGACAAGGTGACATTGAACCCAGCAGAGATGACAGACTGCAGTATTTGGCACCTACACATTCCTGGTGCAGCAGAGTCCCTACTGAGATGTCTACATGGGGCAACTAAACTACAAACACTGGTGTGTCAGGGGTTAGATCATACTGCTGACATAGACTCACTACAGACAATCTTGCCCACTCTTGTAAGCTTGAGAAAGGTTGAGTTACTGGGGATAGACTTGAGTGATAGAAATATTCTCTTGTCTCCACAGATGATGAACCTGGAGTATGTAGGGTTAGTGAGGGTTACATGGACAGATGCACGTGTGTGTGAGTTTGTGGCCAGTATTCCTGACACACCACATCCAGTGACATGTGAGTTGTGGTTAGACGGTGGGAAGTATACCAGAGTATGTGACTACATCCACTCCTCTCCAAGATTTGTTGTGACATACTATGATCCTGATGATGGTTATACATGGATTGTTTTCCACACCCAGAAGCCTGGAGAAGGAACGCGACCACAGAAGTAAATACAAACATGTGCACATATTTGTTGTTTTTCAGTAAACAAATGTTTTATGTGTATTTTAAGTTGTTGAGTTGAGTACAAATTCATGTTTTTCGGACGATAACTTTTGAAATACTAACTTTTGAAATACTCGAGCGATTTTCAATTACTTTGACTTGTTTTCTTCGTTGAATCATTTCCAAACTAATCATGTAAGTTTTATATCGAATTTCAAAAAAAAGTGGTTTTTGTTCAAATTGGGTGGGGTTTTATCAGAGTAGACAATTTTAACAAAAATTAAAAAAAATATATTTTTTCGAAAACTACTCAACCGATCGTTAAATACAACCACTTGTTTTCTTAGTGGGGTTATTTTCTACCTATTGAAGTGACTTTTATTAAGAATTTCTGAAAAAAGTTGTTTTTGTTTTTAATTGGGTGTTTTTTTTTCAGAGAGCTGTTTTTAACAAAACTCAAAAAAAATCATTTTTCGAAAACTACTCAACCGATCGTTAAATACAACCACTTGTTTTCTTAGTGGGGTTATTTTCTGTCTATTGAAGTGACTTTTATTAAAAAATTCTGAAAAAATTTGTTTTTGATCAATTTGGCCAGATTAAATACTCAAAAATGTTGTTTTTCCTTCATAGATTTAAAGGGAAACTATTAAAAATCATCGTCTCAACAACCATTGGACATACGTTGACAGTTGTTTACTTCGAAATGATTGTTGTATCCTAGAATATAAGATGTGTACAGATGAAACCACTTGGGTGAAAATGAGAGTCCTGGGTTTCCCATTTTTAGCGCCTGATCGAAAAGGTTCGGGAATATAGAAATGACCTTGGCGTCCGTTTGTCCGTGAGTCTGGAACTTGAAAGGTCAATTGTTCTTATTTCCTTGGTTGACCTGTAACCTTTTAACCGAGGGATTTGAAGAAATGGTTTGAAAACCACAGCAGGCAGTGTGTCGTCCTGATATATCCCAACCATACTTTTTAAGGTCAATGTCATGGCCAGGTCAGGGGTCAAATGCACGACTTTTAAACCAATTTTTTGTTTTTGCAAAATTGGGATTTATATTTCCCATGTTAGGAAAGTTATTTTGCATATTTGTATAGAATTAGTGGTGTAATTTCTAACATTTGCACAAGTTGTAAAGGAAACCATGTACAATGTTAGGAATGTTATTTTGCATAATTTGATAGTTTGTATTTGTACATGTATAATATTAGCAGTGTGAGTTTGTGATATTTGTATGTGTTTTTACTATAAATAATTTTAAGATTTCACGGGCTGTATTCAAGAAGCATTGTTACCACCAAAATATCATATCATCTTGAATATGTGCGTACAAATCAAAGTTCCCCTTTAAAGTTATTTCCGATGATCCCGTCCAATTTAAGATGGCTGCCATTACAAAACATAGTGAAATCACGTTTTAATATTTCCTCAAAACTCCTAAGTCACTTTGAACGCAACATTCCTGTTGGCTCCATATAACCTTTTTGTGTTTGTGGGATGTAAATTCAACTTTTCTTGTTAATACAACCTAGAACAGTGTCTATTAATTGGACATCAATGCTTTTAAAGGGACACACGGCAATCTTGAGTTTAATATCAAGCATTAAATACCGCGATTTATTATTCCTGTATCATTTTGTCTTGGAACCTGCTTGCATATAATCAAAATTTGAGATTTCAATTGTCTTCATTATTCTACCAGGTTTTTAAATATATTATTGTTGGAATATAATATATAGTTAGTAATTTGTAAACACAGTTTGCTTTGAACTAATCTAATAATATAAATGATTGAACAAATGCAAGTTATGTAGAAAACTAAAGGGACGCCTGCATTTTTAAAAAATCAAGGTTGCCAAGTGTCCCTTTAATTTGTAACACGTGGCAGATGTTGTTAACTGAAACAATTCATCATGATCGAAGTCTGAAATGTGTTATTAACAAAGAACTTACAATAATAAATCATAGACATGATAAAAATTACATTTTTTATTTTGTTTTTTAAAGGGATACCTGGCAATCTTTATTTTTTTTAAACTCACTAGGTCACGCTAGTTTTTCTGCATAACTTGCATTTGTTCAATCATTAATATTAATTATAAGAATAGTATTAAGCAATTTGTTTTTGCATATTATTAATTTTTGTTATTATTGCACAAATAATATATTAAAACTTATAGTATAAGACGAAATGGTAAATACTTAAAATTTGATTTATTCAAAAGTGACCAGGGTAAAAGTAAAAATGATACTGTATATATAAATCGAGACACCCATTTCAAACACCAAGATTTTAAAGAGAGAAAAACTGTTTAGTATCTGACGTCGTGGCAGATTTATTCCATTACAATTTTTTTAGACATTCACACCGTCATGTCTTGTGATAAAACTATCTTTAAAGGGACACTCAGCAATCTAAACTTTTTAAAACTATTTTTTTTTGCATATTTGCAAATTATTTTTAACTATTATTTGAATATAACAAAGCAAATTGCATGACTAATTGTTGATCACATTGCACCAATAATATATTTACACCTTTGTAATTATATTGAAGAAACTGCAAAGACTTCAAGATTGCCGTGTGTCCCTTTAAAGAGAGAAAACAAACTGTTTAGTATCTGACGTTTATGACGCGATGTTTTGGCACTAAAGTTTATCTGACGTCATGGCGGATTGATTCCATTTTGATTTTTTAGACATTTGACTGTCATGTCTTGTGGTAAAAACTATCTTAAAGGGACACGCAGCAATCTAAACTTTTAAAACTAGAGTTTTTTGCATATTTGCAAATTATTTTTAATAATTATTTAAATAGAACAAAGCAAATTGCATGACTAATTGTTGATTACATTGCACCAATAATATATTTACACCTTTGTAATTATGTTGAAGAAAATGCAAACTAATTTAATTACCTTTTGCTTAATTATATACAGGCAGATTTAGACAAAATGTGGTGCTAATTTTGATGGTCCATAAACACCTCAAGATTGCCGACTGTGCCACTTTAAACTTGTTTCATTCCATATTAGATTCGTGCAACTTTTAAACTATTTTGATATTTTAACTAATCAAAAGGCTTGTTAATAATTCAGAACTCGTTTCATTAATTGTATATGGAACGAAAACTCTTCAAGAGTTTGATGGCAGTAATGCTTCTTAAAGTATGCCATTTATAAATAAATGTTGTATTATCAAAAGAGCAGTGGCAGAAAAACAATTACGTGGCTCCAGCGTAAATGGAGTTTCTACGATAGAATTTGCAGCAACTCTGTAGTTCAGGGTGAGAAGGTTCTAGGCCCATTTTCCATATTTTATCTTGATGTACATGGAAGATGAGCCTGGCATATTCATGTCTGTTAGGCGCCATATAACCTTTTCATGTGTTGGTGCGCCTTAAAACCCCAATTCAATATTATTACCTGTGTTTTTAGCTCGTCTGTTTTTGAAAAACAATCGGTGAGGTATTGTCACCACTTGATCGTTGTCTGCGTCTTTCATAGAGCCAGGTTCTTTAACTCGTGCTTTTATTTTATTAATTAATTTTATATACATGTAATAAAATTATGGCCCCTCTTGACTTTAATAGAAACAATTGGTACAAGTTTTGTATAAGCCTGTATCTCGGAAACTTACAAATAATAAATTAAAACTTCACACATGTATAACTCGTGTGACAGCCAGGTTCTATAACTGGTGCTATTATTTTTATATACTTACGTTTTAATTTTGTCAGTGTGTGACAGTCGAGCGTCTGCACCAGCAGGCGGTGCTTCTTGTTAATTGTTAATATCGGCTTAACTATCCGACATGGTTTATGTCCATTTTGATTACGGTAATTTTTGAGGCATTTGACCATCATGTCATGTAATAATTAGGATGTTAAAGGGACACATGGCAATCTTGCTTTTTAAAACTCTGTGTCGTGTTATTTTTTCTACATAACTTGCATATATTATTAAAATATATCAAAGTTGATTGCTTTTGCATATTACTAATTGTTTATAACATTGCACCAATAATATATTTATACCTATAAAGAAACAGTTAATAGAACTGATTTATTACTTTTTATGCCCCCGAAGGGAATGGGGGCATATAGTAGTCAGTCCGTCCGTTCATTCGTCCGTACAGTCGTGTCCGGTTAATAACTTGACAATAATGGACGGATTTTCACAAAACTTAGCACAATTGCTCACCACAGCAAGACTGTCGCGCACAAAATCCAGGTCCGTGGCTCCAAGGTCAAGGTCACACTTAGAGGTCGAAGGTCAAAATGAAGTGCTTTCGTGTCCGGTTAATAAATCTGACATTCATGGACAGATTTTTGGCACAAGTACTCACCACAACAAGATAACAGGTCGCTCACAAAAACCAGGTCTGTGGCATCAAGGTCGCACTTAAAGGTCAAAGGTCACTTCGGGGGCATTTGTCACTTCAGTAACATTTCTTGTAATTTAATAAATTACATACAAGCAAGGTTTAAAGTCAAAATAATAGTCATTTAAAATTCTAGTTTCTAATTTTCATGCTTTAAACCTTCAAGATTGCTGTGTGTCCCTTTAAACTCATCTCCATTCCCAATAAGATTTATGTAGCTTGGGAATCATTTTGAAATTTTAACACCAAAAGTCTTTTTAAAATTAAAATAATTTGTAATTGTATGTGGAATGGAAAGTCATTCAAGATCCTATATATATGTTGACCAAAGTTCTTATGTATTTAGGAGATTAAAGATTTGCAAAAGGATGAGGAGTTTGATGGCAATAATGCTTCTTATAGGACACGCGGCTATCTTGATTTGTGAAAAACTCCGGGCATCCCATTAGCTGTTCTACAGAACTGGCATTCGCTCAATCATTAATATTAATTATCAGAATAGTATAAAGGAAATTGTTGTTGCATATTATTAACTGTTGATTATATTGCACCAATAGTATTGTTAAACCTATATATGACTAAAAAAATATATCTAAATTTTATTTAATAATATGCGAGCCCGTTTCAAGTCTAAATGATAGTGCATAAATAGAGACGCCCATTTTAATGCTTGATAAACACTTGAAGATTGCCTTGTGTCCCTTTAAATGTATGTCGGTATAATCAGATATTGCTTGTATTAGCTCTTGTTGGTACGAGTATTTGTATTTTATTAGTGTTTATATTTTATTCCATATGCAAAGATTTCCCGTGTGGTTGCCGGGGTAGTATACAACCACTGCAATCTCACAAACAAACTGTCACATGCAGATAGGGTAGCACCCTCCCCCACCCCATTCATATTTATTTTGTTTTTTATCATGAACATTCAAGGTCTTTATCATGACACAGTATATGCAAATGTGGAAATGAGACTTCATCGTAAATGGAGTGTCTACCATAGAATTTGCAGCAACTCTGCAGTTTTGCAGGTAAGAAGGTTCTAGGCCCATTCTCCATATTTTATCTTGATGTAAATGGAGGATGAGCCTGGCACGTTCATTCCTGTTAGGCGCCATATAACCTTTCATGTGTTGGTGCAAAACATTAATGAATGCATTAAGAGTACGATTGTTGTCACTACAATCACCATGAACTTGTTGTGAAAACAACTGGCAGTTCAGTTTTATTTTACTGATTACCACAACTAGTCATTCAGTTTTGAAGGGATTCAATTCATTTTTGGTAGGATTATTTGCCATCCCATGAAGATCACCATTTTGTTTCGACAATTTTTACCGCAGTCATGGCCCTTTTTGGACATTTTATGGTCTAATTAGAACCTTTTGGTCACAACTTGTCAGTGAGTTTTGAATGGATGGTCCAAACCTTGGATGTTTAGTTATATTGTTTGCCATCATGAGATGATGGTCATATTACATCACCATTTACCTACGACAATTTATACAGGAGTTACGACTCCTTTACAATATGGTTCGTATGCATGTTGAAATGGCATTTGTTTGGATGATCTTGCACGATTAACAATTCTTCATTTATACATAATTTAAAGTGACTGGAGCGGTCTGGAAGAAGTGTGGATGTATATCCAAATATAAAAAAAAAAAATGATGCGCTTTATTTGCGCATAAAAAGTACATGTTTACTAAATTGGATCTCTTGTTGTGTCCGGTTTAATTATTGTTCATAAAAATTATTGGTATGGAAAACCCTGCAAGTTTTTTTGGTAAAAAGTATTAAAGGGACACCCAGCAATCTTATTTGTGTTAAAACTTGTGGCATCCCGTCAGTTTTTTCGGCATAACTGGCACATTTGCTGTCATTAATAATGATCATTTAAATAGTTCAAAGCAACGGTTTTACCAGATTACTAATAGTTGGTTACTTTGCACCAATAATATATTTAAAATAACAAGGTAAAAATAAAACATTAAATTCTATTATCTGATATTTAAATTTATGCAGGCAGATTTAAAGTCATGATACCAGAGAAATGCATTGTGTTGCTTATTCTAATGCGTAATGCTTGAAAAATACTTGTCATGATTGTGTCCCTTTAATTCATAATGGGATTCAAGATTGCCATGTGTCCCTTTAATTAATATGGGGATTCAAGATTGCCATGTGTCCCTTTTATTCATATGGGGGATTCAAGGTTGCATCCCTTTAATTAATTTTGCGATTCAAGATTGCCATGTGTCCCTTTAATTGATTTGGGGATTCAAAATTGCCGCGGTCCCTTCAATTTATTTGGGGATTCAAGATTGCCGTGTATCCCTTTAATTTCATATCAGGATTCAAAATTGCTGTGTGTCCCTTTATTTCATATCGGGATTACTGATTGCCGAGTATCCCTTTAATTCCCTTGGCAATTCAAGGGTGCTGTGTGTGCCTTTAATTCATGTGGGGATTCCAAATTGTTGTGTTTCCCTTTAATCCTTAAAACACCATACAAATAAACAAAACAAAACACATCTTACGTGGATTCAAGGTTGCCATTTGTGCCTTTAATTCATATGGGAATTCAAGATTGCCATGTGTGCCTTTAATTCATTTGGGAATTCAAGATTGCCATGTGTCCCTTTAATTCATTTGGGGATTAAAGATTGCTGTGTGTGCCATTAATTCATTTGGGGATTCAAAATTGCTGTGTGTCCCTTTAATTCATTTGGGGATTCGCGGTTGCTATGTGTCCCTTTAATTCATTTGAGGATTCAAGATTGCCATGTGTGCCTTTAATTCATATGTGGATTCAAGATTGACGCATGTCCCTTTTAATTCATATGAGAATTCTCGATTGCGGAATGTCCCTTTAATTTATGAGATTTAAGATAACTGTGTGTCCCTTTAATTCACATGGGGATTCAAGATTGCCATCTGTCCCTTTAATTCATTTAGGGGATTCAAGATAGCCATGTGTCTCTTTAATTCATATGGGGATTCAAGATTGCCATGTGTGCCATTAATTCATTTGTGGATTCAAGATTGCTGTGTGTCCCTTTAATTCATTTGGGGATTCGCGGTTGGTATGTGTGCCTTTAATTCATATGTGGATTCAAGATTGACGCATGTCCCTTTAATTCATATGAGAATTCTCGATTGCGGAATGTCCCTTTAATTTATGAGATTTAAGATAACTGTGTGTCCCTTTAATTCACATGGGGATTCAAGATTGCCCCTTTAATTTATTTAAGGATTCAAGATTGCCATGTGTCTCTTTAATTCATATTGGGATTCAAGATTGCCCTGTGTCCCTTTAATTCATATGGGGATTCAAGATAACTGTTGATTCATTTGGGAATGTAAGATTGCCTTGTGCCCCTTTAATTCAAGATCGCCGTGTGTCCCTTTATGCATATGGGTATTCAGAATTGTGGTCTGTCCCTTTATTGTCGAGCCTGTTTACGGATCTTGACTAAGCGAACACCATGTCATCCGGGTGAATGTGCGTCCGGTCATCTGTCCGATTTTTATTTCTTAATATTTTATTCATCACTTGCAGGATTTTCACCAAACTCCAATACTTCACTAAAATACAACCACTGCAAACACACTGTCACATGCATCATATTCATTTTTTGTTCATGCTCATTAAAGGTCTTCATCATGACCCCTGCATTGTTTCAGGTGCCATCTCGCTCACATCACTAAGAGCAGTGGCAGAAAAACAATAAACTTGGCTCCAGAGTAAATGGAGTGTCTACAATAGAATTTGCAGCAACTCTGCAGTTCAGGGTGAGAAGGTCCTAGGCCCATTCTTCATATTTTATCTCCATGTACATGGAGGATGAGTCTGGCATCTTCATGCCTGTTAGGCGCCATATAACCTTTCATGTGTTGGTGCGCCTTAAAACCCAATTCAATACAATAATGTACCTAATGTTGTGACACTAAAGCAGTTTACCAGTCAGTTGGAAAGGACCGAGATTTTGTTGTAAAATTCAGAATTACATTACTGCTTACCATATAATTTTGCGACACCGTATCAGTTGTTTAGCTACAACTACACTAGGAAAAGACCGTTATTTGTTGTAAAATTCCAAGTAACAATACCATTAACCAAATATATATTGTAATTTGGTGACACGGTATTCGGTGTTATTTGCTACCAGTAAGCTAGGAAAGACCTGAGATTTTGTTGTAAATAAAACAATACAAATATGATGAAATTAACAATTTAAAGGGACACAAGGCAATCTTATTTTGACTTTAAACCTACTTGCCTGTATTTAAATAATAATGAAAAGTTTACTTCGTTATTCTATTATAGTCTTAACTAGATTGCAGTATAATCAACAATGAATCGTATTTAAAAAAAAATAATCAACAAAATATTCAATATTACGATTTGCACAATTTGTAATTTAAGTAGACCAACAAGCATGTTTGAACTAATCAAGATTGCCATGTCTCCCTATAATTGTTATTATATATAAATATTGCTATGTAGAATTTATTTAACTTTTGTTGACAGTTAACTAATTAATGAAGAAAACATTAAACTTAATGTATTAATTGACAAAGTGTTTGTTCCATTCTTTATAAAACATTATTTAGCTCTACTGATCAAACATCATCAGAGCTTCTGCCGTGGTGCGACGTCGGTCATCCATCAGTCTGTAATTAGCTTTTGTGTGACAACTTCATCTGAAACTGCTAGATGAATTTTCATGAAACTTTACAGGAATGTTGCACTCGATGTGTAGTTGATCCTATATAAAATTTGGGTCGACTGGCAGTCCAAGATGGCCCACCATAGCTCAAAAATATTTCAAATGACAGTTTTGTGGTGATTACTACTCTGAAACCACTAGATGGATTTTGATGACATCAAACAAGGGAGGTTTTATATGACGCTCTTAAGATGTGACGTATCATGCTGTGGTGCTGTCCGTCTAGCTGACGAGCGAGTGTGGCTAATAACTTTAAAAAGTATTAGGCATGATCCAATGAATACACCTGAAAATGGCCCACAACCTGAATTTATATTTTCACGCGCCGCCATGAAAGACTAGTGAAGTGGGCATTATATACTGAAAGGGAAAAGAAACGCATAATCAAACAAATACCTATACAAATACTATTATATACACCTAATTGCACGTAATATTTCAGATATATCTCACATGTTTTGTACAAAAAGGGGGCTACAACTAATTACAGAAAGGACAACTCTGTCATGTAGTAGACCTTTTAATGAAAGTATACTTTGTTACACGAAATTCATAAATGTTGAAGTTTTGCTTGAAAAAGTCAAGCCATTTCAGTATTGTATTTAATGTTAAAAGACTGCAACGTTTAAAACCTAAGTTTGCTCACCTGCTTGAGCCAAATGCTCATTCTGTCGATAATTAAACTTACAGGGGACACCATTGGTGTGTTCGGTGCTGTTTAAAACTTCTTTCCGAAAGGACAGGCCTAATGTCGCCTGTACCATTATTAGCATATTAAACATACAATATACAGCGGAAATACCCATTATGCGTTTCTTTTCAGTATATTTACGTATAGTTACAATAGCTTTGCGTCCACTCTCGAAGTATGCATTATGTTTTAAAGACAACACATGTGTTAAGTATAAAAGCTTTGTTTCAGGGCTTTACCTTTGGGTGATTTATCCTTCTTGCTTTTCTTGTTGTATTGGGGACTGCTTAAAGTAGCCGGTCAGCTAATACCAAAGTAGGAGAGTAAATCACATATGTACCGGCTATTAACCCTTAACTCGCTAAATATATATGTATATATAATGGACTGTTCTTTCTTTGAATTAAGACCATTCCATTTATCATTTATGTGACAAAGGGTGTTTTTGGGGAAATGCTTGATCAGCAGCCAGACATTGTTACTCGCAGGCTGATCTGGGTTTACAATAGTCATGCTTAGCAGGTTAAGAGTTAAGGAAAGCCCTGTGTTGTAAAATCTGGCATTTTAAGTTTAATACAATTTCTGTTTTGATACTGATACTTACACTGACAGCTATAATATTCTGCTGGG
>JAWPHD010019552.1:0-35235 GCA_037043455.1 Cyrtodaria siliqua | reverse complement strand
CATGAAAAGTCATGACGTGATGTTGGTGACGTCGCCTTATTCTAGCGTAAAATCAAATACAGTCATTGAAGTATGCCTGTACTAAGCTCATAATGGAAGAAAAATAATCCATCATGAGTTTATCCATGTGATATAGGTAAATCTCACCCTCGGAATCAGAATTGCAACCAGGAACTCAGCACAGCCTCGTCCCTGGTTACAATCTGACCCTCGGGTGAGATTTCCCTATCTCACATGGATACTCATGATGGATTCTTATAATCTTAATTCGGTCTTGCCAAAAAATAGTCGCTTTATGTTTCATGCGATAGTTATGTAACCTAGAAACAAGTTGTTTATCCCTACGATTTAGGAGGAGGTATTGAACGGGTAATAACGAACGGGAAGTTTGATTAAAATCTTACGAGTTATGACCTTTGCTTTATTAAACATAGCAACTGCAGCGAAATTTTTCATCCGCTCTTCAAGTAAACTGGAGTGACGTTTATCTCAGATGAGCTTTTGAACTGGCTCAATTTAAATAAACTGGATGGGTTATGGAATGTGACCTAAACTTAAATACGTAACGCAAACACTTTAAACACCGGAAAAGCAATATATTTGTACTCAAACAATACACCCACACAACCGGCATACAATCATTATAAAGCCATGACAAACAGTTGGACGTATCTATTAAAGTATTGTTATAGGGTACTCTGGAAATAGTAACAAATGCAGACTATAATTACAAGCACTCTTATTAATGAATAATTATATGTGTCATATATGTTCAAATCAAGAACATACAGCTAAGTTTTTAGTTGTTTTTAAAAAATTGCCTCCTTTATAGTAATTTTTATAGTAATTGCAATAAAACATACGCTTCTGCAACTGTAACCTTGTCTTTGGTTTAAACAATATTTATTCCAAAAATGTGATAAACAGTATGTCAAATAATGCATGGATACAACAGATCCGAATAGGAATATTGCAACCTACAAAAAAGGACATGCAATAGCCAAATATGAAGTTTAGATTTTACTGAAAGCAGTCAGAAACAAGAAATGTCACAGTAAATGACAAATGCCCTCGAAGTAACTTTTGACCTGTAACTTGTAAGTGTGACCTTGACCTTGGAGCCACGGACCTGGATTTTGTGCGCGACACGTCGTCTGGCTGTGGTGAGGACTTGTGCCAAGTTATTCGAAAATCCGTCCAGGAATGCCAGAGTTATTGACCGGACACGATTTAACCTTTGACCTCTAAGTGTGACCTTGACCTTGTGGCAACATACCTGGATTTTGTACGCGACACATCGTCTTGTTGTGGTGAGCACTTGTGCCAAGTTATTTTAAAAGCCGTCCAGGAGTGCCAGAGTTATTGACCGGACATGATTTGACTTTTGATTTTTGACCTCTAAGTGTGACCTTGACCTTGGAGCCACGGATCTGGATTTTGTGTGCGACACGTCGTCTTGTTGTGGTGAGCACTTGTGCCAAGTTATTTGAAAATCCGTCCAGGAATGCTAGAGTTATTGACCGGACACACTTTGACCTTTGACCTCTAAGTGTGACATTAACCTTAGAGCCACGGACCTGGATTTTGTGCGCGACACGTCTTGTTGTGGTGAGCACTTGTGTCAAGTTATTTGAAAATCCGTCAAGGAATGCCAGAGTTATTGACCGGACACAATTTGACATTTGACCTCTAAGTATGACCTTGACCTTAGAGCCACGGACCTGAGTTTTGTGCGCGACACGTCGTGTTGTTGTGGTGAGCATTTGTGCCAAGTTATTTTAAAATCCGTCAAGGAATGCCAGAGTTATTGACCGGACACGATTTGACATTTGACCTCTAATTGTGACCTTGACCTTAGAGCCACGGACCTGGGTTTTGTGCGTGACACGTCGTGTTGTTGTGATGAGTACTTTTGCTAAGTTATTTGAAAATCCGTCCAGGAATGCCAGAGTTATTGACCGGACATTATTTGATCTTTGACCTCTAAGTGGGACCTTGACCTTGGAGCCACGGACCTGGGTTTTGTGAGCGACACGTCGTCTTGTTGTGTTGAGCACTTGTGCAAAGTTATTTAAAAATCTGTTCATGAATGTCAGAGTTACGAAAGCAGTTTATTTTGAAATTTGACCTCTAAGTGTGACCTTGACCTTGGAGCCACGGACCTGGATTTTGTGCGCGACATGTCGTCTTGTTGTGGTGAGCAATTATGCCAAGTTATTTGAAAATCCGTCCATTCAGAGTTATTAACCGGACACAATTGTACGGGCGAACTAAGGGACTGACGGACTGACGAACTGACAGACGGACAGTGCGACTACTATATGCACCCCTTCGGTGGCATAAAATGTCAGATAAAACATAGTCTCTTCTTTTCGACAGATAATGAATTGAACAATCTACTATTATACCATGACCTAGATTTTACAATAAATGTTATAATTTATAAATATACATTTTCAACGAATGTACCGTAACAGGAAATATAAAACAGTCACACATTTAACATACAAACGAATTATGATCAGAGATAGAGCTCTTTGGTCGAGATTAAACTATTTAACAATGGATCAATTATGGTAATTATACAGTTATACCATAACAGTTATTTTTTACCGATAGCGTATATACGAAAAGTAATAGTATACGCTATTGATAAAAAATCTAGGTCATATGCTATATTGCGTAGAAAATACACTTAATTAAAATGGGCAGAAGCACAACGCCAAAAATAAAATAAAAAAGGAGACCAAAAAAGATCGTCAGTGTTCTAAGCGAACACGAACGTTTTCCAAGCGATGACAATGACGAGTTTACAGCTGCGGTGAATGAAAAGGAAAAACGACCAGACCTCTGCAAAAGTACCAATAGTACCGATCTAAACGGGAACATATCAACACAAATTCATGCTTGTGGAGGAATTGGCAAGCATATTGATCGAAGCTACATACCGCGATTTCTCGTTAAATGGATAGTACTTTCTATATGTATATTTCTACTAAATGTATGCATAAGTTGCATAATAACATTGGAAGTGTATTATATAAATAAAGAGTTAGCATTCAAAAGCCAGTCTGGTGTGAATGCAAAGAACATTTTCAACGTCAATATTCCATGTGATGACGTGTCACTGAGACAAGACGAGGATGACGATACGTTCGACGTCACTAGACCGGGATTTAAGTATTACATTGATGACACTGGACGAAGTAATTGCTATTTTGAAAACCTGCTGTTATTGAAAAGGTAAGCACTATCTGTCAAGATGTTTTCGTGTTAAAACGTAATATCAATTAGAAATCTACCGTGACTTCATATATTATTTGTTTTGCTTATGAGATAAATGAAGTATATAAAACGGTAGGTCATGGTTCTGTGGTTTTGTGATTTAAATGTTTATATTACTGGGAAGAAATTTAAAAATGTGTTGACTTATACTAAGACTGCTATTAAAATAAAACGTTCATAACATAAGACTATATTTGGGGACTATATATACCCAGTTGAATGAGCTTTTTGAACATATTGATACGGTTATTAAGTTTGTGTTGTACTATAACTAGCAAATGATCGCATATTGTGCATGGTTAATTGCTATGTTGGTGTCTATTGCAGGCAACTGAAAGAGTTTCGAGAAGAACATTAGCTAAAGGTAAACAAGTAGTACAATATTGAAGCACTTTTCAGTTTGAAATTATTATTGAGAATTTTATATTTAAAGTCTGTAGTTTGCGGAGTTCTTTAAAACTTAGTAACATACATCCAAACATTATTTTCTGAACTTGTTTGTCCTCTTCACCATTGTAATATGGAGAATATAGTATGGCTGCATACTCGAGCAAGGACCTAATCATAGTGGTATACAAAGTTAAAGCCTTTCTCTTGTTTAAGTCTGAGAAACATCGTTTTATCATTTCTAGTCTTTGGTTGATTTTGATTATGATTTCCTTTATATGTTTTTTTGGAAAATAAATCACTAGAAATAATAATTCGTAGATCTTTCTGCTAATCCTGTTTTAAAAAGTAAATATAGTTAATGGAATGAATTATTCTTAGTACCACCCATTTCTTGGCATAAAATTTAACTAGCCATGTTATAGACCAAGCCGCAAGAGTACTGAAATTGTCTTGTAAGCTATCATAGTCTCGAATATGGGTGAATTCACGATACAACTTAGTACGATTAGCAAATGAGTGTTTACACTTTAGTTTAAAATTGGCTAAATGATGTTTATATAACAAAAAATCACAACTTAGAACATGACTTGAAGTGTGGAAGTATAATAGGGATAAATCTGGCTATGTCTCAATGACGTCAATGACGTCATATATTGTGTAAACTCTCAAGATATTGTCCGACATAATATACATAATATACATATACTTTTGTAAATATACAGTGTAAGAAATGAACTGTTTGTCCGAAATCATTGACCGTTTCAGTCTATTTTTAGAATATAGTTACTTTAACTGATATTGAGCCTTATTAATCCATGAAAATGTACATATCATATACATATCATAAAACACTGTGATCTAACTACGCTAACCATCTTCGGTCTTTTCCGTTCAGCTCGCAGCGAAAACGGAAATGCTTCGTCGATTTATCATTGTGGTACGGAGGAGACCAACACAACATATATGTGACCAGCTGCTTTATGGTCAGCTGCTTTAATAAATGTTCGTTATGTGGCATATTTTTGAGTTATGTCATAAATAAACAGAATCTCACATTTGCGTGCCCAGTTAAGAGCCTCGCATCATGGCGGTTTGTTTAATAAATTCAATATTAAACGCCTCTTAATGTTGTAGTAAAACAATTTATTTTTAGTACAAGGATATCAAAGTTGTGGAAACGTGGAAAAGGCACCGGCTTCTGGTTATTTGACAGCTTACTTTACACGGTTGTCAAGCCATCCGATTCATAAAGGTTTGTTATGTGTGTTCTTAACTTGGATTCTTTTAATATATAATGTATACGTGCTTGATTTCGGGTATAATCTTGTGACATAATACAAATCAAAGAGAAACATTACGTATACTTTTACAAATCACTTTGAAACTATGTGTCATTTGTGTCATTTTATTTAAATCGTGTCAATTTATTTAAATATGGTGCAGTCCATGTTAAATAGTGAGAAAAAAAAATGTTTTCGAGCTAAATATATATATTCTTTTTCAAACGGCGCACCATTGTTCTATTTCTTAATTTCAGTCCATTATTTATTTTGAAAAAAATCACCAGAACATTGCAGAGAAAAAAATTATGCAAATGAAGATTGCTGCAAAGTTTTTTACTATGTAAATGAGGTCTGCGGCAAAGTAGAAGCAAACATTGCCAACACATCGCCAGAAGATTACAGCTAAACGTGTTATGCAAATGAAGTGTGCTGAGAAGTTGCCGCACACTTTTACTATGCAAATGAGGTCTGCGGCAAAGTTGCGGTGAACATCACCAGAGCCTCATTTGTATATTTGTTTACTGCAACTTTGCCGCATACTTCACTTGAATGGTAAAAGTGTACCGCAACTTCGCCGCAAACTTGTCTGTCGCAGCTTTGCAGCAAACAGTCGCCAGAAGCCTATATTTTTGGTAAGGGGGCCTTTATGGTCTAAGATCACTGCTTCAATATTTGTAATTGTTTAAAGTTTTTTGTGGGGGAAAGAATTTGACTTTAAAAAAAGTGTACGTCCCATGGCAAGTTAGCGGAAATAAAAGTATCGTCCCATGGTTTGTCGCGATAAAAAAAGTACCTGTCCCATGCCATTTTGCACCGCCCCCCCCCCCCCCCCCCCCCTCCAATAAATATTGCCTGGTCCCTAAAGGATCATGTCTATATAATATTAAAAAAGAGAGCAAAAGCATAGAAAGCGACACAGTAAGTACTCAGTGCCTTAGCAGAAGCCAGAGCAACCAGAGAACAAACCGTTAAGGTACGATTAGACAATATTAAAAACAAACATCAAACGCTACCGTCCTATAAGGATGTAGATAGACGTCATCTTAGGGTCCACAATCTGTCCGGTCATCGCACAATCAAAGAGAAAAGCATAGTGGCGAACTGTAAATGGTCCACCACTGAACATGCAGTGCGTTGCAAAATGATAGGGTCATAACCTCTTTTGAAAAACTTGTTAACAAGTTTAATAAATATTGTATGAAAGTAATTATGACCAAAGATCTTACGTAGTTTGTAAATCACATCACCCATACAATCGCTGTGGGATGAAAATATAACAATATTGATTGGATGTACGGGGAGAATTTCTACGGTCGCCACACGGCACAAACAGTCATCGTATCGCTGAATCCTGCTACAACAGGCCCAACCCGCCAACACGAAGACACACTGTCATGGTTTTGCGTTGTTCAGCAGTTCATACCCATATGACAACATGCGGATATATGCCATGAAAACAAGGTCAGTGTATGTGCAAATTTTGACCCATCAGGTCGTACTCATTAAACATGATAAACATTTATGAGATCAGGTAAGTGTATGTGTTAAGTTTGATAACAATATTCTCTCCACCCCACCCCCACCATATGTTGTTCCACCAGAACCCGCCTCACACCAGCAAGCATGTCTATATTTAAGATCCTGATTCCCGAGTTTTTTCCTTTAGCCCAACCCCAAAAACACCTTACATCCCCTTTTACTTCAAAACTACCTTCTGCCACTCATGTTTTCCTTCAGCCAATTTCTTCTTAGGACTCCCATGTGTTTTCCTTTAGACACATCGCAAGTCATTCCGCCTTAAATGTTGTTCATTCCGACCCCGATCCAGAAACTCAAAATATTCTTCCTTTGGACACCACCACCCCTACCCCGTATGTATATGTCTAAAATGTCCACCTGTAACAATGTTTTTTATTCGTGGGGGTTACGTAAATTGCATTTTGAAATATGTAATTGTTATTTAATTAATTTTGGATTCAGCTGACAGTTCGAGTTGGAAGAAGGGAAAAACAGCCATTACGAAAATATAACAACGATTTACTTTCTCAAAGCGAAGTTGCGAGCTTTTCAGAATTTATGCACTCAGTTGGTGCTATAATAGGGAACGACTGCAGAGGGACAGTTTTTAGAGTGGGCACAACATATGTCATGACATCATTGCATGTTGCGAAAGATATTGCCGGTATATGACACGTTTACCGTATCTATAGTTGCGTGCGTGTCTTTGAATGGAATGTCTGTCATTATGAACGCACTAACTGTTCCACACATGTTTTGTATGACCATATATTCTTAAAACTTTCTTCAGTTAACATCCGCTATCAACATACATATTTTTCAGTAAATGTAAAACAAAGTTTTCAATAATGTCTGTATACAAAAGTTGTGATCATTCAAAGGGGAGAGAAATGCAATGTAGAATTAAATCGTGACGAAAACGTAAATATTTTTTTTATTGTCGCTAGAAATGTATATGCATGTATATCGCGAATACGAGCAATTTGCGATAGACGAAATGCTACGGTAACCTAACAATGTTTTGATGGTAACGGCGAGTCGTGGCCATTTTGTTTGATTTGTTCGGCAACTTATCGTGTGTTGACGCAAACCATTGACGTAATCCATTGTATCATAGAGCAAGCATAAATTACCAACCAGGACCAACCTGGATAAAACTAATCTACTGGCATCCTATTTTTATATCAACTACTGTTATATAAAGGGGATAACACATGTTAAATATTTAAAAAAAATTGTTTAAAAAGAAAACCTTACAGAAAGGACAACTGATGAATGAAATGTATTAAGATTTAAAAAAGTCTCACTTTGATTCAGATAATATCAGGGGCGGATCCAGGATTTCAGCTTAGGGGGGGGGGGGGGGGGGGGGGGGGGGCGTAAGATTTTGGTCAATTTTCGGGTCCGTTCCTAGCCTCATAAAACGTTTGCGGTAGTGCATTGATAGGGTAAAAAAGTCCGTTTTGAAATAAAAGGATTTAACAATGTGTTAATTAAACCACTCATTAGTCAATAAATGCGTCGAGCGAGCGAAACAATTTTTTATACTGAGGGCGTGCATCGAAATTGTTTGATGGGGGGCGTAAGATTTTGGTCAATTTTCGGGTCCGTTTCTAGCCTCATAAAACGGTTGCGGTAGCGCATTGATAGGGTAAAAAAGTCCGTTTTGAAATAAAAGGATTTAACAATGTGTTAATTAAACCACCCATTAGCCATTATGCGTCGAGCGAACGAATCAAGCGATAAAAAATTTATACTGAGGGCGTGCATCGAAATTGTTTGATATTTTATCTACAGTAACATGGACATACATGTATAAATATAAAAAGTCCGTTTTGAAATAAAAGGATTTAACAAATGTGTTAATTAAACCACTCATTAGCCATTATGCGTCGAGCGAGCGAAGCGAGCGAGTAATTTTTTATAGAACAGAACATATTTTTATGACTTGTACGTTAAGTACATCATCATAACAAATACACAACAATTACAATTACACTTTAAATCACGTGTAACATACAAAGTATATGATTTATATACAGACATATATCAGCTCTAAAGAGGATGATCTATAAAGTGTTCACACATGCGTTATAGATATTCTTTGTGACATCGCACATTTGAGATATGAAGCCTATTTAAAAAGAATCATTTTGTTTTCAGTTTGCAATAATTCGATGAATTTAAACATACTTGGTCTATTACAATAATATTGTGCTATGTATTTTCTCCTTATATCGGAGTAACATGGGCATTTTAGAATGAAATGAAACTCATCTTGAATATCTTGAGTATTACAATATTGACAAAAACGTTTATTTCTTTCAATCCTATACTGAGGGCGTGCATCGAAATTGTTTGATATTTTATCTATAGTAACATGGACATACATGTATGAATAAAAAAAATGCGTTTTGAAATAAAAGGATTTAACAATGTATTAATTAAACCACTCATTAGCCATTATGCGTCAAGCGAGCGAAGCGAGCGAAAAAAAATAATACTTGGGCCTGGGGGGGGGGGGGGGGGGGGGTATCTACAGTAACATGGACATACATGTATGATCCGGAATTTTTAGGGGGGGGCGCGCGCCGGGCGCCCCCCCCCCCCCCCCTGGATCCGCTAGTGAATATGTATTTCAATTGTAGCATTGTATGACATTGTGAATAGTATTACAGAAACATACACTTCCAAAACATGTATAAAGACCCCACTGGAAAAGAGCCAACTGGCTTTATGGGCGATCCTTAAGGTAAAGATATTTATATTATTTCGGGTTCGCTATGGTACATCTCTCATGCCAGTGCAAATATGATATATTTTCACAATGCCAAACATTTTACGATATTTAAATCTGTGATATAAGAAACATTGTGATAATATGATTTTAATTAATGTATATTTAGCCTGAAATAGAACGAAATAACTGTTTAACCTTAAATCATGTTTGTATCCATATTAATTGGAAGAACTATACATTACTGACAGCAAGTTTATGCTGATGGATAAGTTGATCAACAGCTGCAAACTCGTGAACCATGGCTGGAAACCTGCGTATAATGCATTTTATAGAGAACCTATTTCATTTATTTACCTGCGATCGACAAAGTAACATCAAAAATACACACCCGTTAACTAAAAATAGTATAGCCTATGCGAGTTTCAAACCCATGACTTTCGGATTGACAATGGGCTAATCCAATCAGTTGAACAATAGTGTTATTTTGGATCGCTAAGCTGTTAGCATTGTTTCAATGCGATTTTAAGTGCATGCGTACACCAAAGACCTTCTATTATAACCGCCCGCAGAAAATGTAGTTTACACATTTCAACATTAGAATAATATACGCTGAATATGTAATGTGTATATTTTGTTGAAATAACATTAAGAAATAACTCAAAGTCCATTATTAAAGGAATAGATAGTTGAAATAAAAAGTAGTATTCAGTTGTCTCTTTTGTCTAATGGTTATATATATGTACACATATTGTCAATCCGGAGGTCTCGAGTTCGAATCCCGTATTGAGCGAAGTATTGTTCAATGATTAGGACAGTGATATTTTTTAAATCGATGTTGCTACAGCGAACGACGCATTAAAAATGATGCCCTGGTTTAGGTTTCTCTCCTTATATACTTGTTTACGTCCATGTTTCACAAGAATTTGGTAGAAAACCAAACATAAAACCCCTCTCATTTGCTTTAGGTACACGCCCAATAGCCTTATAGTATACTAAACTAACTTGCTAGACACATAATAGCCTTATAGTATACTAAACTAACTTGCTAGACACATAATAGCCTTATAGTATACTAAACTAACTTGCTAGACACATAATAGCCTTATAGTATACTAAACTAACTTGCTAGACACATACACGTATGCAGATCCCTCGCATGCCAAATTATCGGAAGCAATCAGATTGCAGATCGTGGCATTTGTTATATACTATTTTATACCGCAACAAACCAACTGCGCCTTTGGCTACAATGTGTCTCCTAAACCGAAGGTTCAGGGTTCGAGCCTTATATAAGGCAAATCGTTTTAAACCATACAATGTTAAGATATTTCAAAACATATTATACGAAACTACTACGGAATAAATCTGATTGGTTTCGACAATTTGGCATTTTAATACTCTGTATCTTTTTTCTTACATGACCATTAAATCTCGTACACTGGGCCTTATAAATAAAGGATGTTATAACTTTGGAAGCAAACTTGTTTTTGGTATTTTCTGTCTTCTCATCATGCGTTGTTAAAATAGTCTTTGGGACTACACTGATCGAGTAATAAAGATAATTTCACAAAGAGATAATTTCACAAAGAATATGCGTGCTGTCACTCCATATGCAATCCGGTATCCGTGGCTATTTATGTATGTTCTTTGCATGCGACATGCTTTTCACGTCATATGCATCTAAATCTCTGTATTCGAATTGACAGGTATATAGGGTGTATTGTATTTTGCTCTTGTAAAATATATTTTACATTATTTATTTCTCTACCATTATTTGTTATCAACGTTGGTATTAGTGTTTTCTGTATATTGCCCTTTTTCCTTAATTGCAAAATTATTTTGTGGATTTTTCACCTTCTACTTTCCTTTTGCTTTTATTCCGAGGATAATTCCTTTGATGTTTTCATCTCGAATATTTTTGAGATGTTCAGTTAATAGTTAGATTTCATTTTTAACAGACATATTTCCACTGTCTAATATTGTATAGAGTAATTTGAATTTGTTTTCAATCTCTTGTATTGTATTATCTCTTTTCCTTTTGATAAACGAAGCATATGCAATTGTTTTACTCCTAATAATTAGTATGACGAGCAAGAAGAGGTAGCTCTATAGACCGATCTGAATGATTCTGAAGAAGAAAATTCAGATGATTAAGGGAATGCATGTTGTTGACACTGATTTAACTGCTTTCGCATACTTTCTTTAAAAAGTAAACATTTTTAATCATAAAACTATACAAAATACATGATACCATAATTTGACTTAAAAAGAAAAAAAAATGATCCTATAGAAACCACAGCAAGCTAACGCAATACCACCGTTGGTTCGCACTGTATCGCAAGCTAAAACAAATGAACAAGTTAATAGTCAACAACAAGGACATAAGGAATTTGAAACTTGGAACAGTCAGATATATTAAAGGGTCACACGGCAATCTTGAGGGATTTATTTATCCTTGACGCGGATATCTTTATTTACACTGTCCCGTTTACTGGGATGACAATAGGGTAATAGTGAGGTTTGGTGATCTAGAACCTGGTTTAAACCCACAGTGGCATTTTTGCCACTGCCCTTTCCATGGCGGTAGCCCTATTGAAGGGATTAACATTCGTGTTAGGTGTTGTTTTAGTATTTTTGCCGGATTTGAAATGTCGTGCTAAACAATTTTTGTTCAGTCTATAAAAGTACGTATAAAAATACTGAAAAGCATATCCATTGAAAGCAATAAACACTAACAAGAGAGAATAATAGCAGACTCTGGTTTTATTGAGTCGGTTTATGAGAGGTAATATAAGTTGGAACACCTCGCATACAAAACAAAAGTATTTGATTATTTTCCTCAACGAAAACACGACACCAACACATTCAAAGTCGTGAGAAATGCTTTGTACTGTTAACGCAAGAAAAAATTGTCTCTAAAACTGGTTATGATAAATAATGAAAAGGGGATCTTTTGGAATCATCAAACACAAACAGCAGACTAAGTGTTATTGAGTATGTTAATGAGAGGTAATGTAAAGTGCAACACCTATCTAGCCCATAGCTTAAGTGCTATTCTGCTTTAAAACCACAAAGATTGGTAATACCACTATTGATTTGTAAGAATTTATAAAACAATGTTATGTTTTACATGTATATTTTGTATATAACATGAAGTTTAAAGTAGTTACAACACACTTTACAAATATCACGAGTAGATAAGAGATAGGCCAGGGATAACGTTACATGAACAACTGAACATTATTGATTTATACTACATCAAGATAACACTGCTTTATCAGATATTTAGGCTTAGGGTCTGTTGCTTTATAAATCTAGGTCATACGTTACGTTTCACACGAATAGGAAGTAAATACCAAACGACATATTAAAGGCGCAATATTGTCAAATGTACATTATTTAAGTTGTTTTGGGGTCAGCTGTGTTGTACAGCCCTACATTCGGATTAAAATGGGAAGAAGCACAACGCCAAAAATAAAAAAGAAGACCAAAAAAGAGCGTCAATGTTCAAAGCGAAATCGAACGTTTTCTAGCGATGACAATGACGAGTATGCAACTGTGCTGGATGAAAAAGAAACGCGACCACACCTCTGCAAAAGTTCCAATGCTACTGATCTAAACGGGAACATACCAACACAAATTCATGCTTGTGGAAGAATTACTGGCACATATGTTAATCGAAGCTACATACCGAGATGTCTCATTAATTGGATATTACTTTCTGTATGTCTGTTTTTTCTAAAGTTATGCATAATTTGCACAATATCATTGGTAGTGTATTATATGAATAAAGAGTTAGCATTCGAAAGCCAGCCTGGCGTTAATGCGAAGAACGTTTTCAACGCCATTATTCCATGTGATGACGTGTCTCTAAGCAAAGACGTTTTGCATTTTATATGCACTTGTATATATGTTAAAACAACTAAGTATAGATAGATTTTTTTAAAAGACCCGTGATAACAATTAATAGTTTTTGTATTTTTAGCACAATATACTCTATTATCAATTACTTCTCTGCCATTTTTTAGTAAATCTCAAATGCAAGAAACTCATCGGGACTTCACAATTCAAAAATCATTGTCATCTGTCAGTGTTTTTGATCACCTGAGCCGAAGGCTCAATGTGATGTTTTGGAATCACTCTTCGTCCGTCGTCCGTCCGTTGTCTGTCCGTCGTCGTCGTCGTTATCTTTTGCTTCTGACGACTTTTACTCAGAAACCGTTTGTCGGAATTCAATCAAATCTTATATGAATTCATTAAACTGGATTTTATAGTTGCACCAACAGCTAAGGTCATTTGGCGACACTTCAGCTTTTTATTGGTGGAGGAAGACCCCAGGTGCAAACCCGGGCATTTTTTCGTGCACGGGCGCGCACTTGAGTAGAACCACCGACGTTCCGCAAGCAAGCTGGATAGCTTGATACTCATACTTAACAGTCCTGGCCCCATGGGGAATCGAACCCACAGCGGTGAGGGACATGTGATTTCAAGTCTGAGACCACTCGACCACGGACAACCCCAAGTTTATGTGAAGCATCATTATATGTTTGTTCGAATGGTGCACCTGAGGTCATAAATGCCCCCCGCAATGGGGCTTATCCGTTTCATTTAACAAATCTTAAAAAAAAGTCTGCAAAAATACAAGATATAGAGCTGTGATATTTTGCATGTAACATCGTCTTATGGTCCTCTAACTAGTTTGTTCTAATGGTGACCCTGAGGTCAAATTTGGACCCGCCCCAGTGGTCACATATTAAACATAGACTTATATAGGGAAACACTTCAACAATATTCATCTCTGAAACTACAATAGCCAGAGGTTTAATATTTTGCATTTACCTTAAGGTTATGGTCATCTACCAAGTTTGTTCAAATCGTGACTCTGTGGTCAGATTTGAACATTTCCTGTTCTGCTTCCTTTTAGTGTACTTATATTCATTCATTCATAACCTTTCCTTATTCAAAATGAATCCGTACGGAACTCTATTATTCTCCGGATAAGATTTTTCAAAAAGGGGAGATAATTAAAAAAGTAGTGAAGCTAGAGTTATGGTTCCTATGAACTGCACTCCGTCTCATTATCCTTATCATTCACAGGAACTTTAATCAAGCATACTTTTTGAGTTATGCTCCGGACAAAAAGCGCATGGACGCACGGACGCACATACGGACGGACGGAAAAAGCGGCGACTATATGCTCCCCCATAATAAACAATCTAGTGTTTTTTTTAGTTACAATATATCTTATATCAAAAACTAAGGTAATAGTAAATGAAAAGAAAAAAACTGTGATGGGGCCTCAATATAATGTCTCCGTGGTAATCAGTCAGCGAGAAGTAAGCAGTTAAAAAGCATGCTATCCATGACTTTTCAACGACTACAATCAGCTGGGAAATGTGTCTTTAAGAGATAAATAAAGTATATAAAACGGTTGGTCATGGTTCTGTGGTTTCGTGATTTAAATGTTTATATTACTGGGAAGAAATTTAAAAATGTGTTGACCTATACTAAGACTGCTTTTAAAATAAAAAGTTCATAACATGAGATCATATTTGGGGTTTATACCCAGTTGAAAGAGCTTTTTGACCTTATTGGTACTTTATTAATTTTGTGTTGTACTAATATTAACAAATGATCACATATTGCGCAAGATTAATTGACATGCTGGTGTCTATTGCAGGCAAATGAAAGAGTTTCGAGGAGAACATTAGCTAAAGGTAAACAAGTAGTACCATATTCATTTGAAGCACTTTTCAGTTTGTAATTATTATTGAGAATTTTAAAAGTTTCAATTAACTTTAAAGTCTGTAGTGTTGCGGTGTTCTTTAAAACTTAGTAGATGTATTGTTTTGTCGTAACATCAATCCAAACATCGTTTCTGCACATGTTTGTCCTTTTCACCATTGTAATATATAAAATATAGTACGACTCCATACTCGAGCAAGGGCCTAGTCATAGTGGTATACAAAGGTAAACCCTTCCTCTTGTTTAAGTCTAAGAAACATCGTTTTATCATTCCTAGTCTTTTGTTTCTTTTGTATGATTTCATTATTGGAAAATAAATCGCTAGAAATAATAATTCTTAGATCTTTCTGCTAATCCCGTTTACAAAGGAAATATATTTAATGGAATGCCTTATTCTTAGTACTACACATTTCTTGGCATTGAATTTAACTAGCCATGTTCTAGACCAAGCCGCAAGAGTACTCAAATCGTCTTGTAATCTATCACAGTCTCGAACATGGGTCAGTTCACGATACAACTTAGTACCATTAGCAAATGAGTGTTTACACTTTACCTTAATTTTGCCTAAATGATGTTTATATAACAAAAAAAATCACAACTTAGAACATGACTTGCGGTGTGGAAGTATAATAGGGATAAATCTGGCTATGTCTCAATGATGTCAATGACGTCATATATTGTGTAAACCTCTCAAGATATTGTCCGACATAATCATGATAATATACCTATACTTTTGTAAATAAACATGTACAGTAAGATCAACGCAACACATGTGGTCAGCTGATTTAATAAATATTCGTTATGTGGCATTTTTTAATCTCACATGCGTGCCTAGTTAAGAGGCTCGCATCATTGCGGTTTGTTTAATGAATTCAATATTAAACGCCTCTTAATGTTGTACTAAAACAATTGATTGTTTAGGTCTGTCAGTACAGGGATATCAAAGTTGTGGAAACGTGGGAAAGGCACCGACTTCTGGCTATTTGACAGCTTACTTTACACGGTTGTCAATACATCAGAATCATAAAGGTAACTTGGTTTCTCTTTAAATACTGTATACGTGATTTCGTGTATAATCTTGTAACATCACGCAAATCAAAGAGAAACAGTACGTATACTGTTTTACAAATCACTTATTGGTATTTACAATATAATCATACTATTTATAGTGTGCATAGATTGGTTATAACATATCGACGTATACTGAAAGAAACACATAGGTCACTGTATGTCTTTCTATGTGTTGGTATATTTTGTGGAAGGACGTCTTGAACAAACCAGATTTACATGTTTGCATTTAATAAGACATACATTTATGGCTTTCTAGCTTGTTTCACTGTTAAAGTATTTGTTTAACTGTTTTAAAGACCGCGGAAACGACCATTTGGTACATTGGGAGAACGGCAAAATATACTCCTACATCGGAGCTGGAATAACCTACCACAACGGGAAGATTCGAGTAAATGTCTCGCAGGACTATTTCGTCTATGCATTTGTAACATCCCATCAAGGAATAGTAACGGATGGAAGGAATCACCCTGGCTCCTGCCTGTTTACAATGTGGGTATTCAAAGGACCGGCAAAATACGACGGAGAATTTGAGCGAATAGAACTGAAGAGCACACAGATGCTTCATAATGCTACCACTGGTAAATCAACAAGTTACACGGGCTCTCATGTACATTTATATTCAAATGAAGAAATATACGTAAAGGTTACAGACTCTACCCGTCTTGTACACACTTCATCAGGTAATGGGTTTGGCATATTTCCTCTACTTTAGTGCCCAGTGATAAGCGTGAGTGCCTAGTAACCAAATTCTAATTAGACGCCAATCGAGTTAATGAACTATTATATAATTCAAAGATGTTTTTTTACTATAAAACATAACCGTTTCACCGGTTTAAAACTGATCTCTTGTTATACGTTCAACCAGGACTACTATCTTCAATATTTCGCAGACAATAGTTATACGTGCATACTTAATACTAAATCTAAAATGATTCGAATGTCATTGGTGTTAACATAAAATATGAAATATTTATTCATTATTTAAACGAAATAGCTACGAAAGACAATGCATATATGCCTATGCTTGCATCATTATGCACGGGAAGAAAAAAAACGTCACACATTTTAAATTTATAAATATTAAGGCATACTTATATTCCTTATGCAGACGGAATGTACAAAGCCTGTCATCCAGAAAAAATTGACGATGAATAATAGTTTTAAAAATGAATTCAACATTGTATTCGGCCGTTAGATGAGTTTGCTATTTAAAAGTAGCTATAAAAGTCGAACAGGAAATGCAGCTTTTACAGAACACAGACAAACAAAAACACGCATTAAAACAAGTAATGTGACATCACAAACATAAACGGGTTGATAAAAGGGCCACCACATTGAAACGGTCAGTGGCAAGAAGGGTTGAGGTGTACCTCCCTGGAAAGGGTAATGGCTAAACGGCCGCTGTAAATAGGTCTACCACTGAGAGGGTCATGCCCTTCAAAATGAAGCATAACCTCTTTTGATGAACGTTAAGATAACATGTTAAATATAGATGGTATGAAATTGAACATGACCAATGATGTCTGTAATTCACGGCACCATAGTAGTCCTGTTTTGATAATTATTATTTCAGAAGTTCTTACATTACTTTTTTATATGTTAAAAGTATGTTTATTTTGTATTGTTTATGTTTATTTTAAGCTAGAAATATAGGGATTTTTGTTATTACAACACGAAATTCTTCGAAAGTGTATATTCCTGTATATAACTATTTGTGCATGCTACATGCTTGTTTTTTGTTTTGATTTTTTTTTATGATACATTTGGAAGGAGTCTTTAAACAAGTAACCTGTACGAAGGCTAGAAACCAATGTTATATTTATGGCTGCTGTACCGACTTCTTCGAACTACAACCTCACCCGAGACTCACTCATATTAGTCAGTACCATTTAAAGTAATTGTCCGCAGCTTTATTATATAAGTATTGGTTTCCTTTTATTTAAAAGAGAACAGCTGCATGGAATGAACTACAAATTTTGCCACACATAGGTATAATATGATCCTTTTACATGTTATACTTTTTATATGAAAATGATATGTATCTGATTTTATATAATTAGGAATCATATGATTTCTTGGCAAAATCCGCTATGTAGGATGGTAGAACCCTTTTGATTAAGGGATGCATATGTTAAAAGTCAAGAAGTCACCGTGACCTTTTACTTGAAATTGTGAATTGGCAGACCTCAATGGTTTGTTCTCTTGTTGCTCTAGCTTCTGCCAAGTCACTGAGTACCTTCTTTGTGGCTTTCTAGGCTATTGTTTTTTTGTATTTATATATATACACGAGCATCTTTGTGGTTTACTTATATTGCCTATTAATGCTGCCTTGTTGGTTAGAGAATAGTTCAAGGCGGGGATTTCTTTATTTACACTGTCCCGTTTTATTGGGATGACAGTAGGGTTAGTGTGAGGTTTGGTGCACCCTAGAACCTGGTTTAAACCCCAGTGGCATTTTGTTGCCACTGACCGTTCCAAGGCGGTAACCCTAGTGTCTACCCTTGTGTTTTTGTGATGTCTTATTATGCATTTTATTAATTTTTATATATAGTTGTTCTTTGTTTCTGTGTGTTTGTGGTTGATTGTCTTCCTTAAATGCTACTTTTCCTGTTCGATTTCCTAGACGAAAACTATTGTGTATATAGTATATTAGTCTAATTAAAGCAGGGTCCCAATGATCAGTACATGAAAAATGCTTATTAATAAATGCAGACAATTCTCAAGTATTTTCGTCTGTGTGATCAAGATCGATTCAGGACGTTTCGACACCACACCATTTCTCGACACGTAGACGAATCGGCTCCTAGACGTTTCGGCACCAAACCATTTCGACACCTAGACGCCATTTCGACACCTAGACGAATCGGCACCTAGACGTTTCGGCACCCATTTATATTTGAGTATTATAATGAAGTCAAGAAGTAAAGAAATTAAATATTTTCTATAAGATCACTTATAATTCATTTAAAATGCAAAGTTGATTGCCTTAACGGGAACTCCGAAGCGGTTTTGAGCCTGAATACAACTAAACCATGAACATAAATAGGGCCCATATGAGCCCATGTGATACTCACTTGTAAACTTTAAGTAAATATTACTTTTATATTATATTGTAGCATTGTCACTGAAATTCCCTTTGTAATTGCTCATGTGTAAATCGTTTAATTAAAAATACTTTAATATGTTCCCTTTAACATGTATAATAATGTATACCTAAGACCAAATAAAAACTTATCTGTATTCATACAGTATCTTTTACTTCTTCACTTTACCTTCCTGTCATCTCCATATCTATGACTACATGTATGTGACTTGAACAAAGCCTCCACAAACTAACCCATTATTAAAAATCGTCTACATACAACGCATGCGTTATACTTTTCTTGTTATATCTATATTTAGGAGCTGACGATCTCTATGTTTCGCTGCATTACCTGCTTTCGAGCTGCCTACATAATGAGACAACATCTTAATGATGTGACGAAATATAATATACACCAAAGAAATGTTTTGTATAATGCTTACAAATAATTATTTAAATATTATTTTAATTATACCAGCATGTGTTTACTGTCTGTGATTGTCAATGATTACCTATTATATTTCGCATTAGTTGTAAAGTTGTCACCTTTTTGAAAAGAAAAATCGGATGTGGTGTTATACAATTATGTGTGATTTTTTATGATTATATTATGTAAAATATAAATCAAATAAACATGATATATAATCTTTTATCACATGGAACTGCTTGTATTCCGTATAATATACCCATTACGTATTTCCTTATATTAACCATGTGTAATACAAGGCGACCGTGCACGTGCTTTATACTTGTGCTGTTGTCTGTCGGAGGTATCGTTCTGGTTTGATTGGTTGGGTTTAATTGCAAGTTTCTTGTCGTTTTTGAGCCATGTGATAAAAAGGATCTGACACTCGTTGTCATTTCATACACAATTTTATTAAACTCGTCCAGGAATATGTTATTAAGCTCGCCAGAGGCTCGCTTAATAACACATTCCTGAACTCGTTTAATAAAATGTTGTATGAAAGGACAACTCATGTCAGATCCTCTATATCATATATAGGAAAAACTTAAAAAATCTTCTTTTCAATTGTTAGCATGGAGTTGTGGGTTTAAGATGAGGGTGTTGTAGTGTTTTGCACTTGTAAAAAGGTATTGAAAGGAATTAATGACGAAACCCCTTGATATAAGAGCAAATTTGGCTTGTAGAACATCCACAGGCCCTCTTGTTCTCTTTTTCTTTATTATTAATGATCGCTAAACCAGTTTGCTCATTTGAAGTCCCTGGGGTCAAAGATGGCTGCAACTCCTGGGTCCAGTTTGTATGTAGAGATGTTGCATATTTTACATAGTCTTACGGCATTTTTTGCCACTGACCGTTTCAAGGCGGTAGCCCTATTGCCAACCCTGTTTGTGTTTGTGACGTCATACGACTTTATTCTTTGTTAATATTGCCATTCATGTTTGTCTTTTTGCGTGTTTTTGGGTTTACTGCGTTCTGTGAAAGCTGCATTTCCTGTTCGACTTTTATACTTATATTTTACAAAAGGAAAGACTTAAAAACATCTTCAATCAGCATTTGCGAGAGGACAAGTTTTTCATCATTGCCAAGATCCTCACGTGATCGATTCAGGGCCATCTTGGCTCTCTTGTTTTAATAAAAGGGCGTATGTAACAACGCTAAAGGTAACAATTCCGCTAAAGGTAAGCCGAAAGTGCTCGATACCAATTGGAGTAGTTAATTGTTTTATCCAAAACTGGAATAGCGATGATCGACAACCGAGTTTTAGTTATATACAGACATTTCAGGGAGAATTCAGTTACGAAACATACTTGAAAAAAATGCCTCTTTTTAAAGATGGTGTGTCTGTCTAGATTACGTGTATCGTCTCATTCGTCGAGGATATAAACAGGTATATATGCCAACTGTAGATCAAATAGAAATGAGCGATATTGTTTAATGTGTAATTCTACTGGTATTGAAGATGAATATTTTGGTTTGCCAATTATACAATGATACTCGTAAAACATATATAAAGCCATATTATTACCGTCGCCCAAGTGCATATGCATGTCTATAGTTAATGCAAGCAAGCAGTTATATATGTCATGGTATATTAAATAATCTCTTACACTGTCCCGTTTTATTGGGTTGACAATAGGGTAAGTGTGAGGTTTGATGCATCCTAGAACCTGGTTTAAACCCCCAGCGGCATTTTTTGCCACTGACTGTTCCAATGCGGTAGCCCTATTGTCAACCCTTTTGTGTTTGTGATGTCTTATTTGGCCTTTTATTCATCTTTAAATTTGTTCTTTGTTTGTGTGTGTGTTTATGGTTGACTGTCGTCCTTAAATGGTGCTTTTCTTGTTCTATTTTGACCTAAGAAATTTGTTAATTAAGTACTTCATTCATCCTCTGTACTTGTGACACAAAGTTAACATATTGGTATAGGAATATATATTTTTATGCCCCCGAACTTTTTTCCGGGCATATAGTAATCGCACCGTCCGTCTGTCCGTCCGTCTGTCCGTCATTCCGCTTTTCGTGTCCGGACTGTACCTTCAAAACCCCTGCATTGATTTTTGATTAACTTGGCACAAGTGATCACCATAACAAGACAATGTGTCGCGCGCAAAACCCAGGTCCGTACCTCAAAGGTCAAGGTCACACTTGAACTTCATAGGTCAAAAACAGGTACGCCATTTCGTGTCCGGACCGTAACGTCACATTTTTAAATAACTTTGCACAAGTGATCACCATAACAAGACGATGTGTCGCGCGCAAAACCCAGGTCCGTACCTCAAAGGTCAAGCTCGCACTTGAAGTTCATAGGTCAAAATCAGGTACGCAATTTCGTGTCCGGACCGTAAGATCACAACCCCTGCAGGAATTTTAAATAACTTGGCACAAGTGATCACCATAACAAGTCGATGTGTCGCGCGCAAAACCCAGATCCATACCTCAAAGGTCAAGGTTACACTTGAAGTTTATAGGTCAAAAACAGGTACGCAATTTCGTGTCCGGACCGTAACGTCACAACAACTGCAGGGATTTTTCAATAACTTGGCACAACTGATCATCATAACAAGACGATGTGTCGCGCGCAGAACCTAGATCTTCAAGGTCCAGGTCAAACTTGGAGGTCAAAAGTCAAATTGTGTCCGGTCAATAACTCAAATAACTTGGCACAAGTGCTCACCACAACAAGACGATGTGTCGCGCACAAAATCCAGGTATGTGGCCCCAAGGTCAAGGTCACACTTAGAGGTCAAAGGTCAAATCGTGTCCGGTCAATAACTTTTGCATGCCTGGACGGATTTTCAAATAACTTGGCACAAGTGCTCACCACAACCAAACGACGTGTCGTGCACAAAATCCAGGTCCATGGCTCCAAGGTCAAGGTCATACTTAGAGGTCAAAGGACACTTCGGGGGCATTTATCACTTACAGTGATATTTCTGGTTATATTTGTTTTGATATTATCCAAAATAGATATAGGTAAATCATATATGTTTTCACAGAAAACAACTGCATGTGTTATCATTAATCAATGTTCATTTGTCATGTCAGGTTTCGTAAGCGTAAATATACATATGTTTGAGAAGACACGTTTGTATAAGTCAATAAAGAATATCATGTTCTGTTCTGTTCTTATTTCGGTATTGTTAATTTAACACGACACAATGTAACTCTTTATGTGTTTAAACAATTCCTCTGGTGGTAGTATACCCTTTATCTTGAAATAACAAAGACATTGTATTCTTTCAAATTGCGCCATTAAAGTAATTACATCATTATGGGAAGCCAACTTTGTGACTAACCGTAACATAAGGTTATACCTACGTCTATTGTTAGAAACGTATACGGTTATTGTTTTCTTAATGAGCCTACTAGTCAATTAGTGTACAACATCAACAGCATGAATATGCAATTTCATTAGACCTATACAAAAATATAGGGGATTTTACATGTGTGAATATTAAATATTGAATTATTTAACGAGTTGGTGGATACAAAATATGATGTGAGGCTGTGTGTAGCATCATATCAATTTTATCCAAGAAGTTAATACTTTTTATAATCAATATTAAATAGGCACAAATGCGAGATTATTTTTATCACATAACTCTAAAACGGTTTGTTAATGCCTATATATGTCGTTGTCGTATGATGACGTCACATGTTACTTAAACTGACGTCGTATGTTGTTTCGGTTTTCTCAGTTTGACACCGAACAACACTTCGTTGATTTCAGTAATCCATTATGTTTGATTGTTACTGAAATTGACGAGTGTACATCGAGTTGAACGGAAAAGATCGAACTATTATTAAACTTCATTTGCATATTTATTACACAAGTGTATTATGATATTTGTACCATGGCTTTATTACAGTGCCGGGGCGCCCGTGGCCGATTGGTTAACGTCTCTGACTTGAAATCACTTGCCCCTCACCGCTGTAGGTTCGATCCCTCAGGGGCCTAGGAATCTTTATGTGAGGAAGCTATCCAGCTGGCTTGCGGAACGTCGGTGGTTCTACCCAGGTGCCCGCCCGTGCACGAAAATTGCCCGGAGGGGCACCTGGGGTCTTCCTCCACCAATGGAAGCTGGAAAGTCGCCATATGACCTTAGCTGTTGGTGCGACTATAAAATCCAATTCAATTCAATTATTACAGTGCAACGTATGTGATAAATATGCTTTAATTGAATTGTCTAATTAAATATTACCGAAAACTGAACTGAACTGAAAACTTTCACCCTTGAAGTATTTTCAATTTTTTTTGTATTTTATTTTAATTAAGAAGGTTTGAAATACTTAACATTGATACCAATTTATATAACATCTTTCCATCTGTTCATCGCTAACGAATGGAAGAAAACAGATTTCCAAAACAGCCTCCTCCATTTAAACTATTCCTTCTTTGTTATATGCTTTACATTGGGTAGAGACATTTGATTAATAATTTATCTCACATATACCCCATGCGCAATTCGGAATTCTGGGTATTTCTAGAATTCGTACTTTTCGCAGAGCAACTCAGATATTGCCCATATTCTCTAGTCTGACATTTCAGTTTCAGAGTTGCACCGTATTACAACATGCGTTAACTCCATGCGTACTGAAATTAAGCATGATAACTGTTAATTTAAAACTGACTATTGCACATTTTACGAACATCAATATGCCGATTTTCATTTTCCAGTTCAAAACCCATTTAATCCGATACAAACAAAACATGCATACATCCATTTAATTATTTGTATTACGGTTACCATTTAAAATATGCTTTAATTGTGTTTTTGTGACAAACGTAAAAATATTACGTTCAAAACTCAGGAGAAAAGTGGTACCGTGTATTTAATTAATTTGATTTGCTTGTTTGTGAGAAGAAACTCATATTCGAAACTAAGCATTCAGATATACTTTTTCAAACATATGTTACCGAACCAGTGAATCATGTTTTTGTCATGAAACAACACCTGTATAATTAGTCGTATCCGTTACTTCTGCTGGGAAACATGACCTGAATATGGATATTTAATGATTGCACAAATGCGTTTTTGTAAACAAACGTACGATAGCATGTACGTTCGCTGTGAACAGCTGTAAGCAAAATTCAATAGCATACTGTTTGTTTATGCGTTTTGGGTGAAGAAAAGGTAATAAAATCTAAAAAAAGCATCTGTTCATGACGCAACTGCGTTCAAATCGACAAAGTATGTTGCTTGTGGAATTAAACAGGCGTCCGCTCTAACTCCTTGACGTTCGCTCTACCCGCTGCTCGTTCGCTCCCCTACATCGAGAACATTTACCATAAATCACTCAGATTAAAACTTTAACATTCAAATTCAGGTCATAAGCAATTTATGGGCGGTATTCAAGTGGATATTCACCGTCGAAATACTTTGCGAATGCAAATAGGTTCCAAAAACAAGTTGAAAGTGTGATCCGTGGAGAAACCCGACACATCGTTAGTTTATTTAGACACACTACTTTAACAAGAGCTGTCGGAGCTGTCGGAGAACAGCGCAGCTCGACTATTCGATTTTCAGAGAATAATAAATTATATAGCTAGTATATACCATCAGAAAACAAGGCTAAAACAATGTGGGGTGGGGTTGGGGGGCGCAACATAGCTATGTGTAAGAATTGAACCAAAACAACAGAGAAAAATGTAAAAAATGAAAATAAAAATAAATAAAGTTTTGAGTGGGGTTGGGGGTGGGGTTGGGGGTGGGGTGGGGGAGGGTGGTGTGGGGGGTGGGGGAGTGGGGGTGATGAGGGCAATATATATGTGTAAGAAGCTATGTAAGAATTCACCAAAACAACAACAAAATATGTAAAAAAATAAAATCAAAATCGAGTTTTGAGAGGGGATGGGGGAGAGGCGGGGGGTGGGGAGGGCAACATATATGCGTAAAGTAAGAATTGACCAAAACAACAAAGAAATATGGTAAAACAAAATAATAAAAAAATTATTTCGAGTGGTGGGGGGGGGACGGGGGGTGTTGATGGGGGTGGAGAGGCAGGGAGTGGGGTGGAGGGGGGCAACATATATGTGTAAGAAGCTATATATGTAAAAAAAAATCAAAAAAAATCGTGTGTATGTGTGAGAGGGGGGGGTGGGGGTGGGGGTGGGATTAGCACTGGATGTGGGGGGGGGAGGGGGGAGGGGGAAACATATATGTGTAAGAAGCTTGTGTAAGAATATTTACCAAACAACACAGATTTATTTAAAAAACAATAAACATTAAATAAAATATTCCATTTCGAACGTGGGGGTGGGGTGGCGGAGGGGAGGGGGGCAACATAGCTATGTGTAAAAATTGACCAAAACAACATAGAAATATGAAATATATTTAATAAAATATTCTAGTTTCTAGTTTCGAGTGTGTGGTGGGGGGGGGGGTGGTGTCGGGGGAAGGGGAGACGGGCAGGGGGAGGGGGCAACATGTGTAAGAATTGACAAAAGCAACACAAAAGCAACACAGAAATATGAAAACAAGAAAGAAAAAAGTTTCAAGTGTTGTGTGTATGTGTGAGAGGGGTGGGGGGGGGGGGGGGTAGGAGGGGTGGAAGGAGCAACATATATGTGTAAGAAGCTATTTGTAAGAATTGACCAAAACAACACAGAAATATGTAAAAGAACAAATGTTTCGTGTGTATGTGTGAGAGGGAGGGGGTTGGGGTGGGGTGGAGGGAGCAACATATATGTGTAAGAAGCTATGTGTAAGAATTGACCAAAACAACACAGAAATATGTAAAAAAAAAAAAAAAAAAAAAAAAAATCTAGTTTCGAGTGTGTGGTGGGGGGGGGGGGGTGGTGGCGGGGAAAGGGGGAGACGGGCAGGGGGAGGGGGGCAACATGTGTAAGAATTGACAAAAGCAACACAGATATAGTTATAAAAATAAAAAAAAGTTACAAGTGTTGTGTCCTATTGTGAGGGGGTGGGGTGAGGCACTGGATTGGGCGTGGGGGGCGTTGGAGGGAGCAACATATATGTGTTAGAAGCTATTTGTAAGAATTGACCAAAACAACACAGAAATATGTAAAAAAAAAAAAAAAAAAAAAATATTCTAGTTTCGAGTGTATGGTGTGGGGGTGGCGGGGGAAGGGAGAGAGGGGCAGGGGGAGGGGCAACATATGTAAGAATTGACAAAAGCAACACAGAAATATGTAAAAAAAAAAAAAGTTTCGAATGTGTGTGAGTGGGGGGGGGGGGGTGGAGAGGCAGGGGATTGGGGAGGGGGAGAGGAAGCAACATATATGTGTAAGAAGCTATGTGTAAGAATTGACCAAAACAACACAGAAATATGTAAAAATTAATAAAAATTAAATAAAAATTCTCTAGTTTCGAGTGTGTGGTGGGGGGGGGGATGGGGTGGCGGGGGAGGGGGAGGGGAGGGGGCAACATGTGTAAGAATTGACAAAAGCAACACAGAAATATGTATAAAAATAAAAAAAAGTTTCAAGTGTTGTGTGTATGTGTGAGAGGTGGGGTGGGGATGAGGCACTGGATTAGGGGGTGGTGGGGAGGGGTGGAGGGAGCAACATATATGTGTAAGAAGCTATTTGTAAGAATTGACCAAAACAACACAGAAATATATAAAAAAAATGAAAATAAAATAAAAATATTCTAGTTTCGAGTGTGTGGTGTGGGGGTGGCGGGGGAAAGGGGAGAGGGGCAGGGGGAGGGGCAACATGTGTAAGAATTGACAAAAGCAACACAGAAATATGTAAAACAACAACAACAAAATTTCGAGTGTGTGTGAGGGGGGAGGGGGGTGGAGAGGCAGGGGATTGTGGGGGGTGGGGTGGGGGGAGAGGCAGCAACATATAATTTTATGTGTAAGAAGCTATGAGTAAGAATTGACCAAAACATCACAGAAATATGTAAAAAAAATAAATAAAAATGTTCTAGTTTCGAGTGTGTGGTGTGGGGATGGGGGATGGGGGGGACGGGGGAGGGGGCAACATGTGTAAGAATTGACAAAAGCAACACAGAAATATGTATAAAAATAAAAAAAAGTTTAAAGTGTTGTGTGTATGTGTGAGAGTTGGGGTGGGGGTGAGGCACTGGATTAGGGGGTGGGGGAGGGGTGGAGGGAGCAACATATATGTGTAAGAAGCTATTTGTAAGAATTGACCAAAACAACACAGAAATATATAAAAAAAAATGAAAATAAAATAAAAATATTCTAGTTTCGAGTGTGTGGTGTGGGGGTGGCGGGGAAAAGGGGAGAGGGGCAGGGGGAGGGGCAACATGTGTAAGAATTGACAAAAGCAACACAGAAATATGTAAAAAAACAACAACAAAAATTCGAGTGTGTGTGAGGGGGGAGGGGGTGGAGAGGCAGGGGATTGTGGGGGTTGGGGTGGGGGGAGAGGCAGCAACATATAATTTTATGTGTAAGAAGCTATGAGTAAGAATTGACCAAAACATCACAGAAATATGTAAAAAAAATAAATAAAAATGTTCTAGTTTCGAGTGTGTGGTGTGGGGATGGGGAATGGGTGGGGGGGGGGGGCGGGGGAGGGGGCAACATGTGTAAGAATTGACAAAAGCAACACAGAAATATGTATAAAAATAAAAAAAGTTTAAAGTGTTGTGTGTATGTGTGAGAGGTGGGGTTGGGGTGAGGCACTGGATTAGGGGGTGGGGGAGGGGTGGAGGGAGCAACATATATGTGTAAGAAGCTATTTGTAAGAATTGACCAAAACAACACAGAAATATATAAAAAAATGAAAATAAAATAAAAATATTCTAGTTTCGAGTGTGTGGTGTGGGGGGTGGCGGGGGAAAGGGGAGAGGGGCAGGGGGAGGGGCAACATGTGTAAGAATTGACAAAAGCAACACAGAAATATGTAAAAAAACAACAACAAAATTTCGAGTGTGTGTGAGGGGGGAGGGGGTGGAGAGGCAGGGGATTGTGGGGGGTGGGGTGGGGGGAGAGGCAGCAACATATAATTTTATGTGTAAGAAGCTATGAGTAAGAATTGACCAAAACATCACAGAAATATGTAAAAAATAAATAAAAATGTTCTAGTTTCGAGTGTGTGGTGTGGGGATGGTTGATGGGGGGGGGGGGGTGCGGGGGAGGGGGCAACATGTGTAAGAATTGACAAAGGCAACACAGAAATATGTATAAAAATAAAAAAAAGTTTAAAGTGTTGTGTGTATGTGTGAGAGGTGGGGTGGGGGTGAGGCACTGGATTAGGGGGTGGGGGGAGGGGTGGAGGGAGCAACATATATGTGTAAGAAGCTATTCGTAAGAATTGACCAAAACAACACAGAAATATAGAAAGGGGAGAGGGGCAGGGGGGAGGGGCAACATGTGTAAGAATTGACAAAAGCAACACAGAAATATGTAAAAAAACAACAAAAACATTTCGAGTGTGTGTTAGGGGGGAGGGGGGGTGGAGAGGCAGGGGATTGTGGGGGGTGGGGTGGGGGAGAGGGAGAGGCAGCAACATATAATTTTATGTGTAAGAAGCTATGAGTAAGAATTGACCAAAACATCACAGAAATATGTAAAAAAAATAAATAAAAATGTTCTAGTTTCAAGTGTGTGGTGGGGGGGGGATGGGGGGGGGGGCGGGGGAGGGGGAGGGGGCAACATGTGTAAGAATTGACAAAAGCAACACAGAAATATGTATAAAAATAAAAAAAAGTTTCAAGTGTTGTGTGTATGTGTGAGAGGTGGGGTGGGGTGGGGTGGGGGTGAGGCACTGGATTGTGGGGAGGGGTGGAGGGAGCAACATATATGTGTAAGAAGCTATTTGTAAGAATTGACCAAAACAACACAGAAATATGTAAAAAAAAATGAAAATAAAATAAAAATATTCTAGTTTCGAGTGTGTGGTGTGGGGGTGGCGGGGGAAAGGGGAGAGGGGCAGGTGGGAGGGGCAACATGTGTAAGAATTGACAAAAGCAACACAGAAATATGTAAAAAATAAAAAAAAAAGTTTCGAATGTGTGTGAGTGGGGGGTGGGGGGGGGGGGGTGGGGGGTGAAGAGGCAGGGGATTGGGGAGGGGGAGAGGAAGCAAAATATATGTGTAAGAAGCTATGTGTAAGAATTGACCAAAACAACACAGAAATATGTAAAAATTAATAAAAATTAGATAAAAATATTCTAGTTTCGAGTGTGTGGTGGGGGGGTGGGGTGGGGGGATGGGGGGATGGTGTGGCGGGGGAGGGGGAGGGGAGGGGGCAACATGTGTAAGAATTGACAAAAGCAACACAGAAATATGTATAAAAATAAAAAAATGTTTCAAGTGTTGTGTGTATGTGTGAGAGGTGGGGTGGGGATGAGGCACTGGATTAGGGGGTGGTGGGGGAGGGGTGGAGGGAGCAACATATATGTGTAAGAAGCTATTTGTAAGAATTGACCAAAACAACAGAGAAATATATAAAAAAAATGAAAATAAAATAAAAATATTCTAGTTTCGAGTGTGTGGTGTGGGGGGGTGGCGGGGAAAGGGGAGAGGGGCTGGGGGAGGCAACATATGTAAGAATTGACAAAAGCAACACAGAAATATGTAAAAAAAAAAAAAAAAAAGTTTCGAATGTGTGTGAGTGGGGGAGGGGGGGGGGGGGTGGAGAGGCAGGGGATTGGGGAGGGGGGGGAGAGGAAGCAACATATATGTGTAAGAAGCTATGTGTAAGAATTGACCAAAACAACACAGAAATATGTAAAAATTAATAAAAATTAAATAAAAATATTCTAGTTTCGAGTGTGTGGTAGGGGGGTGGGGTGGGGGATGGGGGGATGGGGTGGCGGGGGAGGGGCAGGGGAGGGGGCAACATGTGTAAGAATTGACAAAAGCAACACAGAAATATGTATAAAAATAAAAAAAAGTTTAAAGTGTTGTGTGTATGTGTGAGAGGTGGGGTGGGGGTGAGGCACTGGATTAGGGGGTGGGGGGAGGGGTGGAGGGAGCAACATATATGTGTAAGAAGCTATTTGTAAGAATTGACCAAAACAACACAGAAATATATAAAAAAAAAATGAAAATAAAATAAAATATTCTAGTTTCGAGTGTGTGGTGTGGGGGTGGCGGGGGAAAGGGGAGAGGGGCAGGGGCAACATGTGTAAGAATTGACAAAAGCAACACAGAAATATGTAAAAAAACAACAACAAAATTTCGAGTGTGTGTGAGGGGGGGAGGGGGGTGGAGAGGCAGGGGATTGTGGGGGGTGGGGTGGGGGGAGAGGGAGAGGCAGCAACATATAATTTTATGTGTAAGAAGCTATGAGTAAGAATTGACCAAAACATCACAGAAATATGTAAAAAAAATTAAATAAAAATGTTCTAGTTTCGAGTGTGTGGTGGGGGGATGGGGGGGGGGGCGGGGGAGGGTGAGGGGGCAACATGTGTAAGAATTGACAAAAGCAACACAGAAATATGTATAAAAATAAAAAAAAGTTTAAAGTGTTGTGTGTATGTGTGAGAGGTGGGGTGGGGGTGAGGCACTGGATTAGGGGGTGGGGGGAGGGGTGGAGGGAGCAACATATATGTGTAAGAAGCTATTTGTAAGAATTGACCAAAACAACACAGAAATATATAAAAAAAAATGAAAATAAAATAAAAATATTCTAGTTTCGAGTGTGTGGTGTGGGGGTGGCGGGGGGAAAGGGGAGAGGGGCTGGGGGAGGCAACATATGTAAGAATTGACAAAAGCAACACAGAAATATGTAAAAAAAAAAAAAAAAAAAGTTTCGAATGTGTGTGAGTGGGGGAGGGGAGGGGGGGGGTGGAGAGGCAGGGGATTGGGGAGGGGGGGGAGAGGAAGCAACATATATGTGTAAGAAGCTATGTGTAAGAATTGACCAAAACAACACAGAAATATGTAAAAATTAATAAAAATTAAATAAAAATATTCTAGTTTCGAGTGTGTGGTGGGGGGGTGGGGTGGGGGATGGGGGGATGGGGTGGCGGGGGAGGGGCAGGGGAGGGGGCAACATGTGTAAGAATTGACAAAAGCAACACAGAAATATGTATAAAAATAAAAAAAAGTTTAAAGTGTTGTGTGTATGTGTGAGAGGTGGGGTGGGGGTGAGGCACTGGATTAGGGGGTGGGGGAGGGGTGGAGGGAGCAACATATATGTGTAAGAAGCTATTTGTAAGAATTGACCAAAACAACACAGAAATATATAAAAAAAAAATGAAAATAAAATAAAAATATTCTAGTTTCGAGTGTGTGGTGTGGGGGTGGCGGGAGAAAGGGGAGAGGGGCAGGGGCAACATGTGTAAGAATTGACAAAAGCAACACAGAAATATGTAAAAAAACAACAACAAAATTTCGAGTGTGTGTGAGGGGGGAGGGGGGTGGAGAGGCAGGGGATTGTGGGGGGGTGGGGTGGGGGGAGAGGGAGAGGCAGCAACATATAATTTTATGTGTAAGAAGCTATGAGTAAGAATTGACCAAAACATCACAGAAATATGTAAAAAAATTAAATAAAAATGTTCTAGTTTCGAGTGTGTGTGGTGGGGGGATGGGGGGGGGGGGGCGGGGGAGGGGGAGGGGGCAACATGTGTAAGAATTGACAAAAGCAACACAGAAATATGTATAAAAATAAAAAAAAGTTTAAAGTGTTGTGTGTATGTGTGAGAGGTGGGGTGGGGGTGAGGCACTAGATTAGGGGGTGGGGGGAGGGGTGGAGGGAGCAACATATATGTGTAAGAAGCTATTTGTAAGAATTGACCAAAACAACACAGAAATATATAAAAAAAAATGAAAATAAAATAAAAATATTCTAGTTTCGAGTGTGTGGTGTGGGGTAGGCGGGGGAAAGGGGAGAGGGGCAGGGGGGAGGGGCAACATGTGTAAGAATTGACAAAAGCAACACAGAAATATGTAAAAAAAAAAACAACAAAATTTCGAGTGTGTGTGAGGGGGGAGGGGTGGAGAGGCAGGGGATTGTGGGGGGTGGGGTGGGGGGAGAGGGAGAGGCAGCAACATATAATTTTATGTGTAAGAAGCTATGAGTAAGAATTGACCAAACATCACAGAAATATGTAAAAAATTTAAATAAAAATGTTCTAGTTTCGAGTGTGTGGTGGGGGGATGGGGGGGGGCGGGGGAGGGGGAGGGGGATTGTGTAAGAATTGACAAAAGCAACACATAAATATGTATAAAAATAAAAAAAAGTTTCAAGTGTTGTGTGTATGTGTGAGAGGTGGGGTGGGGGTGAGGCACTGTATTGTGGGGAGGGGTGGAGGGAGCAACATATATGTGTAAGAAGCTATTTGTAAGAATTGACCAAAACAACACAGAAATATATAAAAAAAAATGAAAATAAAATAAAATATTCTAGTTTCGAGTGTGTGGTGTGGGGGTGGCGGGGGGAAAGGGGAGAGGGGCAGGGGGGGAGGGGCAACATGTGTAAGAATTGACAAAAGCAACACAGAAATATGTAAAAAAAACAACAACAAAATTTCGAGTGTGTGTGAGGGGGGAGGGGGTGGAGAGGCAGGGGATTGTGGGGGGTGGGGTGGGGGGAGAGGGAGAGGCAGCAACATATAATTTTATGTGTAAGAAGCTATGAGTAAGAATTGACCAAAACATCACAGAAATATGTAAAAAAAATAAATAAAAATGTTCTAGTTTCGAGTGTGTGGTGGGGGGGATGGGGGGGGGGCGGGGGAGGGGGAGGGGGATTGTGTAAGAATTGACAAAAGCAACACAGAAATATGTATAAAAAATAAAAAAAAGTTTCAAGTGTTGTGTGTATGTGTGAGAGGTGGGGTGGGGGTGAGGCACTGTATTGTGGGGAGGGGTGGAGGGAGCAACATATATGTGTAAGAAGCTATTTGTAAGAATTGACCAAAACAACACAGAAATATGTAAAAAAAATGAAATAAAATAAAAATATTCTAGTTTCGAGTGTGTGGTGTGGGGGTGGCGGGGAAAGGGGAGAGGGGCAGGTGGGAGGGGCAACATGTGTAAGAATTGACAAAAGCAACACAGAAATATGTAAAAAAAACAAACAAAAAAGTTTCGAATGTGTGTGAGTGGGGGGTGGGGGGGGGGGGGGGGGGTGAAGAGGCAGGGGATTGGGGAGGGGGAGAGGAAGCAACATATATGTGTAAGAAGCTATGTGTAAGAATTGACCAAAACAACACAGAAATATGTAAAAATTAATAAAAATTAAATAAAAATATTCTAGTTTCGAGTGTGTGGTGGGGGGGTGGGGTGGGGGATGGGGAGATGGGGTGGCGGGGGGAGGGGGAGGGGAGGGGGCAACATGTGTAAGAATTGACAAAAGCAACACAGAAATATGTATAAAAATAAAAAAAAGTTTAAAGTGTTGTGTGTATGTGTGAGAGGTGGGGTGGGGGTGAGGCACTGGATTAGGGGGTGGGGGGAGGGGTGGAGGGAGCAACATATATGTGTAAGAAGCTATTTGTAAGAATTGACCAAAACAACACAGAAATATATAAAAAAAAATGAAAATAAATAAAAATATTCTAGTTTCGAGTGTGTGGTGTGGGGGTGGCGGGGGAAAGGGGAGAGGGGTAGGTGGGAGGGGCAACATGTGTAAGAATTGACAAAAGCAACACAGAAATATGTAAAAAAAAAAAAAAAAAAGTTTCGAATGTGTGTGAGTGGGGGGTGGGGGTGGGGGTGGGGGGGTGAAGAGGCAGGGGATTGGGGAGGGGGAGAGGAAGCAACATGTATGTGTAAGAAGCTATGTGTAAGAATTGACCAAAACAACACAGAAATATGTAAAAATTAATAAAATTAAATAAAAATATTCTAGTTTCGAGTGTGTGGTGGTGGGGGGGGGGGGGGTGGGGTGGGGTGTGGGATGGGGGGATGGTGTGGCGGGGGAGGGGAGGGGAGGGGGCAACATGTGTAAGAATTGACAAAAGCAACACAGAAATATGTATAAAAATAAAAAAAAGTTTCAAGTGTTGTGTGTATGTGTGAGAGTGGGGTGGGGGTGAGGCACTGTATTGTGGGGAGGGGTGGAGGGAGCAACATATATGTGTAAGAAGCTATTTGTAAGAATTGACCAAAACAACACAGAAATATGTAAAAAAAAAATGAAAATAAAATAAAAATATTCTAGTTTCGAGTGTGTGGTGTGGGGGTGGCGGGGGAAAGGGGAGAGGGGCAGGTGGGAGGGGCAACATGTGTAAGAATTGACAAAAGCAACACAGAAATATGTAAAAAAAACAAACAAAAAAGTTTCGAATGTGTGTGAGTGGGGGGTGGGGGGGGGGGGGTGAAGAGGCAGGGATTGGGGAGGGGGAGAGGAAGCAACATATATGTGTAAGAAGCTATGTGTAAGAATTGACCAAAACAACACAGAAATAAGTAAAAATTAATAAAAATTAAATAAAAATATTCTAGTTTCGAGTGTGTGGTGGGGGGGGGGGTGGGGTGGGGATGGGGGGATGGGGGTGGCGGGGGAGGGGGAGGGGAGGGGGCAACATGTGTAAGAATTGACAAAAGCAACACAGAAATATGTATAAAAATAAAAAAAGTTTAAAGTGTTGTGTGTATGTGTGAGAGGTTGGGTGGGGGTGATGCACTGGATTAAGGGGTGGGGGAAGGGTGGAGGGAGCAACATATATGTGTAAGAAGCTATTTGTAAGAATTGACCAAAACAACACAGAAATATATAAAAAAAAATGAAAATAAAATAAAAATATTCTAGTTTCGAGTG